>APFE030790048.1:55034-65078 GCA_000404065.3 Pinus taeda
TACTCGACAATTCTAGGAGGTTATGACGTAGTTATAGGAATGGATTGGTTGGAGTGGCATGAGGCACTCCTAGATTGCAAGGACAAGATTCTACATTTCACCGACGATGACGGCCAAAGAAAATCATTAAGGGGAAAGAACTGAGGGGTGTCCCTTAGGTTCATCTCCTCCATGCAACTAATGAAATTTAGGTGAAAGGGATGTCAATTGTTCTCAGTGGTAACTCTAAATGAAAAGAGTGACTCTGAAGATTTTGATAACCACCCATTCCTTGTTGAATTTAAGGATGTATTTCCCGAAGAACTAACCGGGCTACCCCCAAAAAAGGAAATTGATTTCACCATCGACCTTTAACCCGGCACGAAGCCTATTGCAAAGGTACCCTACCAGATGTCGGCTCCAGAGCTAAAGGAATTGCAGATCCAATTAAAGGAATTATTGGACTTGGGGTTTGTACGACCTAACATATCTCCATGGGGAGCCCAAGTGATTTTTGTTAAGAAAAAGGATGGGTCTTGGTGACTGTGCATTGATTACTGCCAGTTGAATAAAGTAACGATAAAGAATCAATACCCTTTGCCAAGGACAGATGACTTATTTGATCAAATGAGAGGGGCCACTGTGTTTTCAAAAATAGATCTGAGGTCGGGATATCATCAGTTGAGAATCAAAGAAGAAGATATTTCGAAGACAACATTTAAAACAAGATTTGGGCATTATGAGTTTGTAGTTTTACCCTTTGGACTAACAAATGCCTCGGGTGTTTTCATGAGTTTGATGAATGGAATATTTCGATATTACTTAGACAAGTTTGTACAAGTCTTTATCAATGACATTTTGATCTACTCAAAGACCCCAGAAGAGCATGATGAACACTTGAGGATAGTCCTGCAATGTCTTAGAGAAAACCAATTGTACGGGAAGTTGTCAAAGTGTTCCTTTTACCAAACCAAGATTCATTATCTTGGACACATTATCTCTGGGGAGGGTATCGCAGTAGACCCAGTAAAGATCGAAGCCATCATGGAATGGCCAACACCAACCAATGTGCATGAAATACGAAGTTTCATGGGCATGGCAGGGTACTATCGAAGATTTGTCGAAGGGTTTTCGAAAATAGCAAACCCCATTACCGAGCTCCAAAGAAAGAACAAGAAATTCATCTGGACTGAAAAATGTGAAGAGGCATTCCAACAGTTAAAGGTGTTATTAACGACAACACCAATTTTGAAGGTGCTGGATATGGAACAAGAATTTTTGGTCTGCACTGATGCCTCCAAAGAAGGACTGGGTTGTGTGTTGATGCAAGGGGGGAGAGTAATAGCCTATGCATCAAGGAAACTCAGAACCCACGAAGAAAACTACGCAACCCATGATCTAGAAATGGCAGCAATTGTTTATGCACTAAAGATTTGGAGACACTACCTTTTAGGAAGGAAGTTTGATCTTAGGACTGACCATTGTGGGCTACAACACATATTCACTCAAGATCACTTAAACGCAAGGCAAAGACGATGGTCTGAACTAATTAGTGAATATGATTTTGATATCACTTACATCAAAGGAACGGTAAATAGGGTGGCTGATGCTTTAAGTAGGAGGCCACATATTTTCATTGATTCCCTTGAAGACAAATTTGAGGGACAAACTGCTTGAATTACAAATTAAAGACCCCTGGTATCAGGAGGTTAGCAAAAGTTTGAGGGAGGATGAAATGAAGGTCCCAAAATATGAAGAATACTCCTTTGATAATGATGGTCTACTATGATTTCGGGGAAGGATATATGTACCACCGAATGAAAATATACGCCAATTAATCTTAAATGAATCACATCACGCTGTATACATGGCACACCCTGGTGTCAAGAAGATGCGTGTGGATCTGAAACCACTCTTGTTTTGGAAAGGGATGAAGAAGGACATCGTGAACTTGGTAGCAAGATGCTTAGAGTGTCAGCAAGTAAAAGCTGAACACAGGCATCCGGCAGGTTTATTACAGCCCCATGAGATACCAAAATCTAAATGGGAAGTTATATCAATGGACTTCATTGTGGGACTACCAATGACCTCAAGAAGACATGATTCCATATTTTTGGTAGTGGACGCGTTAACCAAAAGCACCCATTTCATACTAGTTAAGGTTACATATAAGGCCCCAAAAATTGCGAGGGTTTTTATTAATGAGATTATGAGATTACATGGAGTGCCTAGAAAGATCATATCCGATAGGGGAGTAGTGTTTATTGGAAGATTTTGGACCAGTTTCCAAGAATCTTTGGGAACCTAGTTGAACTTTAGCACTGCTTATCACCCGGAAACAGATGGGCAGTCAGAGAGGACAAATCAAATCCTTGAAGACATGCTTCGAATGTATGTGATGGACCAACAAAAGAGATGGGAGGAGTTTTTACCACTTGTAGAATTTGCTTACAATAATAGTTATTAGAGTTCCATCAAGATGGCGCCATTTGAGTTCTTATATGGAAGACCTTGCAAAACACCTCTTAGTTGGGATCGACTACGGGACCAAGTATTAATAGGACCTGAGGTGGTGCAAGAGATGGAAGAACAAATGACCATGATTAGGATGAGACTAAAGGAAGCACACAATAGACAAAAGAGCTATGCTGATGCTCATCGGGTAGACCGAAGTTATGAAGTGGGGGATAGGGTGTTCTTGAGAGTAAGGCCCCAAAAAATCTCTATAAAATTTGGAAAGGGAGAAAAATTGTCTCCACAGTTTGTGGGACCTTTTGAAATATTAGAAAGGAAAGGGCCAATGGCATATAGGCTTGCCTTACCTCCATCTTTAGCTCATATGCATGATGTGTTTCATGTTTATGTTTTACGTCATTATATTTCAGATCCTTCGCATATTATTGAATTTGGTCATTTGCAGGTCTCGGACGAGGGAGCAATGATGACCGAACCAGTTTGCATATTGGACCAGAGAAATTTGCATCTTAGACGACAGTTAGTGGACCAGGTCAAGGTCCAGTGGGACAATTATAGTCCCAGTTCAACTACTTGGGAGGACGCCGAGGAGATGCGTCACCATTTTCCTTACCTATTCCAGGGACTTCGAGACGAAGTTTATTATTAAGAGGGGGTGTATGTAGTGCCCGCTCTAGTTGACTGACAGTGATATGACACAAACATTTAATTAGCCATAAGGCCCACACTTTATTCTTTGAGGACCTCATGTTGAGGATCTGGACACATGACACTATTATTAGCGATTGAGATATTCATGGTTGTGATGTTTATGAATGCTTTCCATTGATATTATGATAGCATGAATGATTATGTATCTTATCTATCAGTATTCTGATGATTTCAACATTAAATAGTTAAGTTTGGTCTTTATTTGAATTTATGATGTGGGTAGTAAAGAATATGTATGCGCTCTACTAAAAGCATAATGATGATAAATTTGATGGATAGGTATATTTCTATGATGTTACGATGTTGATAGCTTAATGAATATGTATGTTTCCATTGATGATTAATGATGATAGCCATGAGGGATTTGTCCCCTATGTTACCTACTTTCTTTAGTTCAGGCTTACAATGGACAATGATGTGAATGACTAGGAATTGTTAATGATGCTATTATGATAATGACTAACATTGAGAAACCTTGTTACTAATGATTATTGAGTATGGCAGGAAACCATCAGAGGCACTCGCATATGACATGTCGATGACACATGGTTTGATGAAAATTCATATTATTTTTTCTTTTAAAGTCTAAGTCAATCTTGAAATCTGCCATATATGTTTGACTATATTCTGATGATATGTTAATGGTTGCAGGCACAGATTAGTTGCTTGACCGAATGACTCACATATGGGTAATGGGGTTGTACAGGTGGATGGGACTACATGGGAGGGGTGGGACAGAGTCCCTGATCTCACCCACTAGCACTCCCTCCGTGAGTTGGGCTGGAAGGGTTGAAACACCTTCACCTTGAAGATCACGATGCCATGAGGGCAGGTCCCAAAGTGGATCGCTCATGAGGAGTTTATCGGGGGGCGTGCATCAAGGCGGATTCCTTGATCCTCGACACTATTAGTCTCACTACAACAAGCAACAAAGAGATGATAGTGGTCTATGACGTTGCACTATACTTTCCCCTCGTAGTCACTAGATGATGCTTGAAGGGCAAGTGGTGTGGCACCCTTGGAACTTCAGGGGAATTTCTTGAAGGGCACGACCAACTTGGCACCCTTGGCATCACAAATAAACTATTAGGTGTGGCACCCTTGGAACTTCTAGGGAAGTTATTGAAGGGCACAACCAAACTTGGCACCCTTGGAATCACTATAAATAAATATAGGTAAGGAATGAAAACTAGGTAAATTTACATCAAGGGTAAATGCTGATTAGAAACCAAGGTAATTAAATAAATAAAATAAAACTTGGAATAAGGAGGATCATAGGAAGAAATAAAGTAGAGTACCTTAAAAAAACTCTACCCTTCCCATGTTAGAAAATACTAGGTAGATTAGGTGGTTTAATTAGGTAAAAGGGGAAAGACGAACATAATTGTAAGGATAAATATTAATCCGAAACTAATTAAACCTAATTAAGGAAAGAGGAAGGTGAATTAAAATAAGAATAATAAATTAAAGTTAGAGAAATGTAGAGAAGCCCCATGTGGCATCAACTAACATAATAATATCCATCTAAGAGATAACCTGAGTTAAATTAGGGAGTAGAGGATAAAATCTTGACTCATTAATTGACTTCAAGTAATAAACACAATTTAAGGAATAAAAGGCGGGGGGGATAAAGAGACAATTAGGAGAAGAAATATGAATCTTGTGAGGTGAGGAAAATATTAATTTTAAATAAAAAGTTAAGTAAATAATTTTGGGTGACCCTTGATGAGAGAGTGACACATGGGTAGGTGAATAATCTATTAAATTAAAAATATATATATATAATTATGCATGACATGCCAGTGTCATCTATGAGGATCTTATAAAAAAAGGGGCAAGCCATGGGAGAGGGGACTTTTGGAACCCTATTGTTGGATGGATGATATGATGTTAGAGCAGTGATTACGAAGCTATAGTGGGTTTGGTGAAGTAGAGGATTTTTAGAGAGGGCACTCTTGAGCCAAGGTGTGTTCTCCTCTGCCAGCTAGAGCCTTCCTCCATTGTACAACCCCATTGCAGCTCGGGGGTCCGCGGGGAAGAAGAGTACCCAAGGAGTAGGCTGGGAGGTTAACCGGTGGGCCTTTGCATTCGGATCAAGTGCTTCATCATTCACTCGCAGAAGTGACCGACAACAAGGGAATACCAGTAACAACAGAGCAAGCGGAGTCTCGCCTTCTGGTGAACGGTACATATGTATTTCATTACTAATTGATCTTAGTTTAAAGTATGTAAATGTTATGTTATGTTTCCTAAAATGAGTGTCAGCAATGTGTGTGTTGAATAAATTTGAAATCTCAATGCGTTTCTTTTCTGGTCGTATTTGCTGTTAAAAAAATAAAAAATAAAAAATGTATATAGTCACAATCAGGTCCTTATAGTCTCCGCCTAAGTGGGTTTGCAAATGGTTTTGGTCTCTTTTTTTTATGGACTCTCCTCTAATTTTGCAATTACTTGGTTCTCTACTTTAATGTCTTTAGTCTCGTTCCAAAATGGCAAGCCAAATATAGTAATTTTGCTAAACTGATGTAAAACTTTTCTATAGCAATATAAAGGGAGCTTACAAAATAAAATAAAAATTTTTTAAATATGAAACTTATATAATACAAATAACAACTATGAATTAAGATCCATTTAGTCATATAAATTAAAATAGTTATTCATATTCATAATTATTATATTTTAGAACTTCATATTAAATTTAATTACTAAGCATATAAAAATTAAATATTTACAATAAACCTTTCTTCATGTTTATCTATCTATAATCAATGCTATATATATCAAATTAAAAAATTAAATTGAAAAATTTATAAAACATGTCAAAGAAAAATGCCTCATATATGTAACTACATATATTATCAATTTTTTTATCAAATTTAAAATAAGGATATTTCTATATATAAAGATGCAAAATTTATATAAACATAAATAATATTATTAATAGCTAGCATAATCCATTTTATGTCTGGTTCTACTAACAACCGAGAGAAATCAAATTTCTCAAGGTGCAAACCTTTCATCAAATTTTGCACTCAAAAAGATGTTTGCAGCGTGAGAGATTTGATCCATCTCGATGCTTGGTATATATGTACATAAGATGGATTTATGTTCGAGAGAAATCAAATTTCTCAAGGTGCAAACCTTTCATCAAGTTTTGCACTCAAAAATATGTTTGCATGAGATTTGATCCGTCTTAGTGCTTGGTAGATATGTACACAAGATGGATCTATGTTGGTATATTCAATATGAACTCATCATGTTACTTGCAAGAATTGAAGTTAGGTGGAGAGATTAACAATCATTCCTCCTAACCACTTGAAATAAAAAAAAATAGATAAATTGACACGCTGTGAAATAATTTATTTATTGCCAACATTGAAATATTTTTTTGTTTTAATTAATGGCATATTTTTAAATGTCAAATGAAAATTATGTATCATGGAAATAATTACACCTCCCTCATACTGAGATGAAAAACATTTTAACACAATCAATTATAAATTACTATAAGTAAATCATATAAATTTTGATAATACATCATTTATTGTGTGGAGACAAATTTACTTTAATTGGGCAAATTAACCATTCCATTGTCATCCACACTAGACACGAACATCCAAAACATCACTCTAAGGTCCATATTCCTTTCATTAGCTTACAAAACCAATTAGTCCAAACTATATTTTCTACGATGTTAGAAGATTGCACTCTATCATGCAGATAGATAATCCACACAATTAAAGGCACCATGTAGATATTCTTTCTTCCCAAGGGCTTAGTTAACTTGAGCTTACTTGAACTTGGACTATGCCTACTCCAATTTTCCTTAACCAATTTGTGTAATTACATGTTACTTAACCAATTTCATTTTTGTACATCATCAATGATCTCTACATGTACAATTGTGTATATATCACACAATTTACATAGAATATTGCTTCTCGACTCAAAACATCCAAGCACATGTGCCACAAACTCTCCTAGTCAAAACATTGAATTTGTTACGAACCCAAAATTTACAATAAAACACTAAATTTCTTCTAAACACCAAATTATAATCATACCCGAACCTCAAAACACATCCTGCAGGAAGCCCCAAAATTCATCTTGCTCGAACTCCAAATACCTCAAATTTTGGATGCCAAATTTCTGAACACAAAAATTCAGGTCTACAAATACCAAAAATTAGATTCTACTTAAACCTCAAATTTCCTTCCACAACCAACTCCAAAATTTAGCCTAAACATCAAATTTCATTATCCCTAATCAAACTCTAAAATTGGGTTTGTAGCATCGTGTTGTCCTAGAGAACTTCAAATTTCAAGTGCTCTTCTAAAACACCAAAATTGTGTATACTCTATTAAGCCCCATATTAACACCAAAAACCCTTTTTTAAGACCTAGATAATGAGTGATTACATTTCTATTGTTATATGCTTATGTAGGCTAGAACCCCTCACAGTCACATTTATTATAATTGTATCCTTTGTCTTATTATATATTATATATATATATTATATATATATATATACACACACACACACACACACACACACTAAGGAGGCATAGTCTTATGATCATCAAATATTGTCCCTTGTTCATTGTATTTTATTGTATAATGCGGTTTCCCCCTCGAAGTGGACTGTAATTATTTGTTTCTTATCATTTTTAAGATGCAAGGATCATAACATTTGGTATCAAATCTCTTGATCCTAGGGTTTCGTTGCTTAAAATAGGTCTTCCTGGTATTTTCGCTATAATTTTTTTCTAGGTAGTTTCAAATGGTGAAACCTCGAGAATTTTGAGAATACATCCTAGGAAATATTTGGTTCAAGTTTCAGACCTTCGTTTTCTATATTTCAAAGATATGGTCCAAGGAAGTTAGGGTTTATGAATGCTCCTCATTTCTCCCTCAAACATGACATTTTATAATTTTCACTATAACTTTATTTTCATGAGTATTCAAACTGTGAAACTTCGACCATGTTGAATAGAAATTGTGGTGAACATCTGATCCAAGTTTTAAATTTTTTATTGCTATATTTTTAGAGATATACTACAGGGAATTCAGGGTTTTTGTATGCTCCACAATTTAGTCTCAAACAATTCAGTTTGGCATTTTTGCTATAAATTTTTCGTAATAAGGTTTCATAAAGTGAAACTTGGACCATATTAAGGAAAAATCTTGGGGAATATCTAGTTCCTTTTCCACAATTTATTTCACTATACTTTGAGATTTGTATCCTATGGAAGTTAGATTTTTTGAACAGACATGAAATAAATTTTAAACAGGTTAGCTTGGTATTTTGGTTATATCTTCTCGTATGGAAACTTTCATATTGTGAAATCTTTAGAAATTTCAGGAGACATATAGAAGTACCTCAGGTATAGGTTCCCAAATTATATTTCAATACTTAGACACATAGAACACTATAGAAGTTTTATCATGGGAAGAGGCCAAAAAATCAACAAGTTTTAGGAAAGTCACTATAACTTTCAGTTGGCACAATAGATTTAGTTCACACCCATGGAATTTCATAAACTACATATCAGAGTATCACTAAAAAATATTTCAAATCTCGAATGCCTCAAATCTTGAATATATATCAATAAATATTTTTCTATTTTGATATTATCTGAATTAAGGTATGTAATTTACTATTGACCTAACTATTCATTAGAAGGTCTCCTATTTTTTTGGTTATAATAAAGAGGAGGGTTATTATTATTTTCTGTCAGGCTAGGAGTAACTCCAGGAAAACTAATGCGTTTATTCATTTAACCAGCTATCTAATATATACAAGAATGTGATTGTTCAGTTCATCTTCTCGATGACTGTTCACATTCAGTTCCCCAATCACTGAGGATTAGGTGTCAACATTCCCCTCCTAATCTGAAGGGATGTTGGTGAGTCCAAGCATCGTTCTAAATCTTTCAAGCTTTTCTCTTCCAAGCGCTTTGGTGAAGATGTCTGCAATTTGCTCATTTGTGAAACAATGGCGGAGATGGATTGTTTTGGCCTCAACATGATGTCAGATCAAATGATATTTAGTATTGATATGCTTTGTATGATCATGGAACTTTGGGTTCTTGGCCAACTTTATTGCAGAGATGTTGTCAATCATGAGTGGAGTTGATTGTAATTGTTTCACCTGCAAATCTTCAAGAATTTTTCTGAGCCACGCAATTTCTTTCGTTGCTTCAGCTGCTGCCATGTATTCTGCTTCTGTTGTGGAATCTGCTAGAACTGATTGTTTGCATGATCTCCAAGAGACAGCTCCTGATCCAAGACTCATAGCATATTCTGAAGTAGATACTCCAGTTTCTTTGTTTCCATCGAAGTCTGAATAAGAGTATCCAATCAAGCTGAAGTCGTCTACCTGTGTATACTTGATTCCAAGGTCTTGAGTTCCCTTCAAGTACCTTAGAACTCTTTTTGCAGCAGACCAATGTCCCTCACAAGGCTTTTGCATAAACCTGGAGAGGATTCCAACAGCAAATGGAATGTCTGGTCTGGTAGTAGTGAGGTAGATGAGACTTCCTACAAGCTGTCTATACTTTGTTGCATCCTCAAATTCCTTTCCTTCAATAGATGTGAGCTTTAAGTTTTGTTCCATTGGAGTAGAAAGAGGATTGCACTCTGTCATTCCAAATCTGTTTAACAAATCTCCAATGTATTTCTTTTGAGAAAGAAATATGGATTTTGGATGTTGGGTTACTTCAATGCCAAGATAGTAATGAACATAGCCCAATCAGTCATTTCAAAACTTTTTCCTAATTCTTTCTTTATGGATGCAATATAGCTTTCATTGTTCCCTGTCATTAAAAGATCATCTACATATACCACAAGATATACAACTGTTTTGCCAACTTTCTTGAC
>APFE030790048.1:66148-108591 GCA_000404065.3 Pinus taeda
ATGATTTCATTTTTGCGAATCTATCCAAGCGATCAAGTTGCCGCTCAACAACATTGTCAGATTTGGATTATTCATGAAAAATTACATCTCTAGATATAACAAACTTTTTATTTTCTTCATCATAGAGGCGGTATGCTTTGGAGGTGTTTGAATACCCCAGGAAGATACACTTGCGACTTCTAGCACCAAGTTTGTTTCTATGTACCTTTGGTATCAAAGCATAACAGGGGGAACCAAAGATCCTGAGATGTTTTACCGAAGGAACATGTCCATACCATAATTCATAAGGAGTCTTGTTTCTTATAGCATTAGATGGACATCTATTCTTTATATACGCAGCACATAAAACAGTAACAGCCCAAAACATTATCTTTACATTTTTGAATAAAAGCATGGATCATACCATATTCAAGATTGTTTTATTCATTCTTTCAGCTACACCATTCTGTTGGGGATTATAAGGCACAGTGGTTTGATGTTTGATCCCATGTTGACGAAGATAGTTTTCAAATTCATTTGATGTATATTCTTTTCCATTATCAGTGCGAATAGACCCAATATGAGATTGTGCATCATTTTCAATCCATTTATTAAAATTCTTGAATGTTAGGAAAGCATCACATTTATTCTTCAATAAATAAAACCAACACATTATGGTGTAGTCATCAATAAATGTCATGATATATTTATTTCCATTTGCAGAAGGAACAGGCATTGGACCACATAAATCTGAATGAATAAGTTCAAGCTTCCTATGTGCTCTTGAATGTGAGTCATGAAATGACTGTTTGTTATGCTTTCCTAGAATGCAAGCATCACATTGCTTAAGTTTTCTAGGAATTGTAGGCAAACCAGCAACACCATTTTTCTTCAATAAGCGGAGACTGTCATAGTTCAAATGTCCAAATCTAGGATGCCATAATAAACTTGATGGAAGTGTACCTTCTTCATGATGAGAATTGTATGAGAAATGTTGTGCATGAGCAGATGTTCCTTGCAGTTTGAGAAGCCTTTCTTCTTCTATTCCCCTCATGACAAGTGAGTGATCAGATGATTTTCTTACCTCAAGCTTGCCATCAAACATATGAATGGAGTTACCTTGCTAGCGGATGTGGACCACAAGGACAGCAAGTTTCTCTTGAGCTGTGGGAGACATAAAACATGATCAAGAAGAAAGTCTGGGAGACCAGGCAGTTTAAGCCTGATTGTGCCAAGCCTTGATGGCTTAATTTTTGACTGATCTGCAAAGTAAACTACTCCATCAACATTGTCAGTGAAATCTTAAAAAAAGTCTTTTCTATGAGTCATGTGACATGTTGCCCCTGAATCAAGCAGCCAATCATTTTTCCAGGAAGCAAGTGAAGTTTTAAACAAATCTTCATTTACTCCAATGTTACATTGTGCCTCAATATAGTGAGCGGATTCAGGTGCTTTACCTTTGTCTGTATCATCAGTTTTACCTTTCTGTTGGTTTCTTCTGTGCTCAATTTGTCCCATGGTAGCTTGCATGTAGAGGCATCATGTGATCCATTTCTTTTGCAGCGAATACAATGTAAATCTGCCTCTTCTCCTTGAGGATGTCTTCCCCCCCTGCCTCTGAAGTATCTTCCTCTTCCTCTTCGTCCACCTCTTCCTCTTGTAGAATCTTGAGCAGGATATTTTTCTTTATTAGCCATGCATACAGTCTCTTCAGAAGATTCAGGGACTGTCTTCTTTCCAAAGGCTTTTTCTCTTTCAGCAAACTTTTTCACAAGAGAGTCAATGGTTATATCCTTGAGATTTCCATTTGCTTGCAATGACTCAAGATAATTGGAGTATGTAGGATACAGTGCCTTGAGAAAAGCAATAAGAGATATATCTAGCTCAACTTTAGTGGATTTGATATCATGCACTATAGATTTTATTTCAGACGCAAGAGCAAGAGGGTCATTATTTTGCAGTTCAAGAGTGAAGAGTTTAATCATAAGTTGGACGACTTCAAGTGCAGAATGTGAGTCATAGAGCTCTTTCAGCTTTTGTAAAGCTTTAAAGGCAGTTGAACATGTTGTAAGGTGACGACTCACCTCCTTATTTACAGACGCTGCTATTAATGCATACGCTTTACTGTTCTTGTTTTCCCAGATGGCAAGCTCTTTGTCTGATGTAGGCTTTTCTGGGTCACTGTCTCCTTCTCTGACACACACTCCTTTCCACAGCTCATTGAAAATGAGGGTGTGTTGTACCATCCGGGACCAGTCAGGATAGTTCTCCTTGCCAGTGAGAACTATTCCTATCATAGAGATGATTGAATGCATTCTGTAAAAGGTTACTTCTGCTGATATAAAAAACTCTTGCTGATATATTAATGCTTCTAATGGCGAAAAAAAAAATTTCTCTTAAAAAACTTCGGCTGCTTTAAAAAAATGATTTTGATATGGAGAAAAAAATCATTTAAAATTCTGCTACATATATCACCATATATATCTCTGCAAAAATCACCATATATAATATATATCTCTGCTTTATATCACCATATATATCTCTGTTTCATCACTTTCATAATCTTTCTTGGAACAAGGATAAAATAGGCTACTGTATAGTGATGATTTCACGATCCCTCTTGAAGATAGAGACAATATTAACGATATCAGTCCTAGTAACATCAGCTCTGTTAACACACACACATTCTTATGCGTAGAAAAGTGAACCTACATGCATACATTTCAATTTGCATTCTCCTTCACTCATGAAATGAGATGCTCTCATGGTTCCCGGCTGCCATTTATGGTTTCTGGCACGAAGCCATCGTGAAAAACGCGAAGGCGGATGGGTAGCCTTTGTAGTACAGGAAATGCAGTTGTTTAAACTTTAAATGGTCAGTGTAAGCCCCGTATCTGCTATTGAAGAACGAGCAGCTTGTTTGTTTAGACAATGCAGGGCAGTAAAGTGGCGAATGCAAAAAGACTGCAAAAAAGGTAGGGATGTAAAGATCAATGTTGAATCAGAGTTACCATACTAGGACGGATGGGTAGCCGAGGCAATTGAAAGAGAAAAATAGAGAAGACTTCGGCCGAGAAGAAGAAGTTATGGGGTTGGAAACTGTCACGCGAAAACAGTCACGCGGAAGTTATGGGGTCTCAAAAGAAATAGCACTAGCATAGTTGGAAACTGTCACGCGGAAATAAGAATCGAGTTCAAGAGGAAAGTTGGTCCAGTCAGAAATGAAGCATATGATCTCCATCGCTCCGATGTCTTGCCCAAACCATTGCCATAAAAGAATTGTGGACTAAACAAATTCTAACTTTAAAATTGCGGAGAGATTATCAGCTGCTTACATTTTCGCCATAAGAAGAACAGCGGCGTTACCGAGGAGTACGCAGTCTTCAGATTGGGAGATTGTAAGAAGAACAGCGGCGTTACCGAGGAGTACGCAGTCTTCAGATTGTCAGGTACGCAGTCTTCAATCTTCAGGCATTTTAATTCGAGGCGTTATTAGGCCAGGGAGGCGTTCTCTGAGAAGCCTATCACTCAGCAGTGTAGGCAGCGTGCAGGGCTAGGGAATCAATGTCAGAGTAGTGCTCAGGACTGAGCAGCTCTCAGGACAGCAGGAGTTACAATTATTTCTGGGACCTGTGCTCTGATACCATGTCAGGCCAGGGTAACTCCAGAATGAGCGAGAGAAACTGATATGTTATTCATTTAGCTAATATGTTATTCGGATTAGGTGTCAACAAAAAGAGACAAAGTGTAGGAGTGACATCTCTGGACAATATTAAACCAATTGATAACATTGGGAGAATCTCCAAATACTTGGAGAGATCAACATTCCTTTTCCAAGGCCCAACATAATAGAATTTTAAGAGACAGTAGCTCTGCAAAGTTGTTCGTTCCTCTACCCAGACCAACTTTTGATTTCAGGAAATGATGATTGTTGAGATAAAGGATGAATCCCCCACCCACTGTAGACCCCATTTGAGTCTGAAGCCCCGTCAAAATATGACCACGAAATGTTGGACTTATTTCTTCAGCAGTAATAACCCATGGGGCTTGTGATGCGACTTTAAAAGGCAAGAGGGAGTAGATAGCTACAATTTTTGATGCAATAAGGGACAAAGCTAATGACAAGTCTCAGAAAGTTACTTTGTTCTTGGAGAGCCATATACCCCAACAAAAAAGTGGTGGAATTTTCCTTTTTTTCTCATCATGGCTTCAATCCCACCATGATTTCCAGGCCTCCTCAAAAGATATACCTCTTCATTCCAACCCACGTCCAAGAACCTATTTCGAGTTTTCCACAGTGCTTGAAGAGAAAGGGAAATTGCTGATTTTTTAAATCTTTATAAGGGGTTTTAGATTTTTTTCTTAATTTTGTTATAGGGAGTATTAACATAAATGTCACTCTTCTTTTCATGATAGTCATTAATCAACATCACCATACTAGTATCAAATCTAGTGCTAATTAGTATTCCAACTCCATATTGTTATAGGCGGTATTAACATAAATATCATTCTTCTTTTCATGATAGAGTCATTAATCAACATCACCATACTACTATCAAATCTAGAGCTAACTAAAAATAAAAACTATTTATATATTTAATAATAATAATTCCTTTCATTTTAATGACACCAACCTAGATCAATATCAAACTAGGATCTATAAATAGATTAGATTTCTTAATGTGTGATTTATTAATCATTTAATTCTAATTCATATATTAATTTGTTCATATTAAATGATAAAAATAATCACAGACACATTAATAATTTTAATTCCTCTTGGCACTGATGCATTTAGGTTTTAAATATAATGTATGTACATATGTAGTTATTTATTTTTTAAGTATTTTTTATTATTTTTTATTATCTTTTAATTTAACATTATGTTGTTATTGAAAACCTCCCATACTGGATTATAAAGGACCTCACTACTCTCTCTTTTTTCAAGAGAAAAAAACTTATATATTCATTATGCAGAATATATACATTGTTGTTAATATTAGTGTGGGGTCGTAAAGAGATTCATTCATCTTTTCAACCTTGTGAATTTTCTCCATCTACCATACTTTCTTCTTTCATATATTTTTCCTTTTGTCAAAAATAGGGAGACTTATACCAAAAAAAACATACAATTATGATCATAGCAAAAGGGAAATGAGAAAGACTGGGATGAGAGAATTGATTTCAAGATGAAACTCCATAGCCACTATTGAATTTTTGTATGTTTTTAGATCCCCGGGGAAGATCAAGAGCTTCTTTGGAAAGGGCATCAACCTCCTCGTTTAATTCTCACAAGATGTGATTGTAGTAAATCCCCTCAAAAGTAGAGGCTAATTGTGGAATTTTCGGAAGAATCGAATCTAAGCCGATATTGGAATTTCATGAAGAATTGAATCTAAGGCAATATTTTGGACAATAAACTTTCTAGTGACCCAGTCGATGACCAACTTGAATTCCCAAGGGCTTGGAGCATGGGAATATTTTTCATCTTGGCAATGTCGAGAAGAAACCAAAGCCTTGTAAAATTTACTTTGTTGTTGGATCTATTCCCAAGAGAATATCTACAAGAAAGGAAATGAAACTTGAATACCCAAGAGCTTGGAGCATGGGAATATTTTTCATCTTGGCAATCCTGAGAAGAAACCAAATCCTTGTAAATTTTACTTTGTTGTTGGATCTACAGCCAGGAGAATATCTACAAGAAAGGAAATGAAACCAAAGCCCCACAAATTTTAATTTATTGTTAGATCCACTGCCAAGAGAATATATGTAAGGACCAGTTTTATATATATATATATATATATATCACAATAAAATACAACAAGAAAAGAAAACATTAGGAATTCAAATTTATTCAGCATTGTCTAACACATTCTTGAATTTCATTTCACTAAACATATCATAAAATTTACTTATATTTAACTAAGGCCATAAAGAATTCATAATATTGCAACACATATGTACTATTCACCAGAAGACGAGACTCCACTTGATTTGTCGTTACTTGTCTTCCCTTGTTGTTGGTCACCTCCGAGAATGAATGACGACGTACTTGATATGAATGCGATGACCCACCGATTAACCTCCCAGCCTACTCCTTGGGTACTCTTCTTCCCCGCAGACCCCCGAGCTGCAATGGGGTTGTACAATGGAGGAATGTAATAGCTGGTAGAGGAGAGCACTCCTTGGCTCATGAGTCCCCTCTCTAAAACCCTCTACCTCACCAAACTCACTATAGTTTCATAATCACTGCTCTGACATAATCTCATCCATCCAACAATAGGGTTCCCAAAAGTCCCTTCACCCATGGCTTGCCCCTTCTTTTATAGGAGTCCTCACAGGTGACACTTGGCATGTTATGCATAATTAATTTTTTTTTATAATTCAATAGTTTGATTATTCAGCCACCCATGTGTCACTCTCTCATCAAGAGTCTCCAAAATTATTTACTTAAATTTTAATTTAAAACTAATATTTTCCTCACCTCAACAAGATTCCTATTTCTTCTCCTAGTTGCCTCTTGATCCCCCTTTTTATTCCTTAATTTGTGCTCATTACTAAAGTCAATTAATGAGTCAAGATTTGATTCCCTATTTACTCAATAATTTAACTCAAGTTATCTCTTAGATGTATATTCTTATGTTGGTTGTTGCCACATGGAGGTTCTCTACATTTCTCTAAAATTTAATTTATTAATCTTATTTTAATTCACCTTCCTCTTCTCTTAATTAGGTTTAACTAGTTTAGGATTAATCTTTATCCTTACATTTATGTCCCTCTTTCCCTTTTTTACCTAATTAAACTACATAATCTACCTAATAGTTCCACATGGGGAGGGTAGAGTTTTTAAGATAAAATATTTTATTTCTTCCCATGATCCTCTTAACCCAAGTTTTATTCTTGATTTATTACCTCGGTTTCTAACATCATTTACCCTTGATGTAAATTTACCTAGTTTTTATTTCTTGATTATATTTATTAATTTATTTATTTTTAATGATTCCAAGGGTGCCAATTTTGGTCATGCCCTTCAAGAACTTCCCTTGAAATTCCAAGGGTGCCACACCTAAAAATTTATTTGTGATGCAAAGGGTGCCAAGTTTGGTCGTGCCCTTCAAGAACTTCCCTTGAAGTTCCAAGGGTGCCCCACCTAATAATTTATTTGTGATGCCAAGGGTGCCAAGTTGGTTGTGCCCTTCAAGAAATTCCCTTGAAGTTCCAAGGGTGCCATACCAGTTTCCCTTCAAGCATCCAGTGGCTATGAGGGGAAAGTATAAGTGCAACAACAGAGACCACTATAATCTCTTATGTTGCCTACTATAGTGAGACTAATGGTGTCAGGGATCAAGGAATCCGCCTTGATGTGCACCCCCCGGTAAAATCCTCATGAGCGAACCAACTTTAGGACCTGCCCTCATGACATCGTGATCTTCGAGGCAAAGGTGTTTCAACCTTTCTAGCCCAAGTCACAACGGGAGTGCTAGTGGGTGAGATCAGGGACACTGTCCCACCCCTCCCATGTAGTTCCATCCACTTGTACAACCCCATTAACCATATGTGATTCATTCGGCCAAGCAACTAGTCTGTGCCTACAACCACTAACATCTCATCAGAATATAGATAAACATATATAGCAAGTTTCAAAATTGACATTGAATTTCAAAGACAAAATAATATAATTTTTTTTGTCAAACTAGTTGTCGTCAACTCGTCATATGCGAGTGCCTCTGGTGGTTTCCTGCCATATTCAATAATCATCAGTAATAAGGTTTCTCAGTGTTAGTCATTGTCATAATAGCATCATTAACAACACCTAGTCATTCACATCATTGTTCATAGTAAGCTCAAACTAATGAAAGTAGGTAACATAGGGGACACATCCATCATAGATATCATCATCAAAACATCAAGAGAAACATACATATCCATCAAGCTATCAACATCGTAACATCAATAGAAATATACATATTCATCAAATTTATCATCATCATGATTTTAATAGAGAGCATACATATCCTTTACTGCCATCATCATCATAAATTCAATAAAGACCAAAATTAACCATTTAATGTTACAATCATCATAATACCAATAGATAACATACATAACCATTCATGCTATCTTCATCATAATATCAATGGAGAACATACATAAACATCACAACCATGAATATCTCAATCACTAATAATAATAATGTCATGTGCCCGGATCCTCAACCTGAGGTCCTCAAAGAATAATGTGTGGGCCTTAGGGCTAAATAAATGTTAGTGTCATATCACTGTCGGTCAACTAGAGCGAGCACTACAATATCTACCAGAAAGGAAATGAGTTATATGGAAGTAGATACCACTCCAAAACCACAACGTGATAGGTTTCCTTGGCTAGCTCCATTAAGGAATCCCCCTTGAATATCATAGTCAAGCTTTAGCATGCGGGATGGATACAAAGTATAGAGAGGATTTATATTTAATCAGATCTTATTAGCACTCCTCATTGTCCCAAGGCTGAGAAAGGAAACTGATGAAGGTAACCTCAAACCACATTTGGATCTGGTAGCTAGCCCTACCAAATCAGAGAAGGCTCTCTCAAGAATCTCACATCCAATGAAGTGACTGGAGAGGAAATCAGATGTTGGGCTAGATATTAAGCTCACTAGGGTTTGATTTTAGGTTTTGTCGGATGAAGCTCATAGATCTAGGAACTAGGCTAGGGTTTCGAATGATTAATTGAAAAGATATAATGTGGCAAGGTAGGTATGCTTAGTGAAAAAAGTAGGTTTTCATTGTGGTGTAGGGATGAAAAGGAAGAGGATTAGAATGAGCATGTAACCATGAATTCACTCAGAAGAAGAAATAGAACACTAGCATGAAAATCTCATCAAATAGAGCATATAACTTATGAATTTTGTATAAACACCTATGAGATAATCACAAGAAAGGAAAGATATGGTAGTAAGGTAAAATATGTATTCAATTTGATGATAAACAGAGAAAAATACCGTCAAAAAAGCATACCACAAGAATCCCAAGATAATAGTTGCAGTTGCCTATTGTATTACTGCAAAAAATGTACACTAGCTCCAAGCTATGATTATCAAGCATCCAACATTCTCTATGACTTAGATCAGGCTACATATAGACCAAAAAACATCTTCCCCCCTCTCAGGGGTCGAATCCCTCATTATAGGAACAATTTACACAATTTTCTCCAACCAAACCTAAAGCTAGGGAAGTTAAGAACAAACTCCCTATTTAGACCAACTGATTCACTTTGACTTAACAAGATTAACTAAGCATGCATCTACATGAAATTAACATTTACTAACTCATTTACATTTAATTACATCATACAATTACATTGGAGGATTAAATTCATCAACCAAATTTGACCTTCACTAAAGAAATTCGAAATTTGCACTTGTTGACAGAAGCGCAACAAATTCCATCAAAAGCGCAATGAATTGTTTGAGGGCATTTTTGAGTGTCTTTTCTTGGTCCATTTTTTGATCTGAAGGAAGATTTGGAAATCGTGGGATGTCTAGTTACTTTTACAACTTTCAATAATGAAAAATGACCTGTTGAAGGCTGAGAAAAATGAGTTTTCCCAAGACTGCTCCAGAAGCATAGCGAGGGGGTCAAAACAATGGCAGAAACATGATTTTTAGCATGTATTTTGACTTATTCTCTGAAATTGCAAGCTGGCATGGAAACCCAAGTATATATTTGATATGCATAGGTCATAATATATCCAACCATATAATACTTTTTTCATTTGGTGGCCTAGGGAAAAAGCGCAACGAATGTTTGTTGTGCTTCTAGGAGTGTGTCAAAATTTCTGGGTTTTCTGCGAAAATAGGCCTCAAAGATGGAGACATATGTCTCTAACCATAAAAATTTCTGCAAAACTAAGTGAGGATTTTGTTCTTAGGTATGCTATGAATAAAAATTTCCTACAGTTTGCGAACATTCATTTTCATTTTCTTGTAATCCTTGCCACAAAATCATGACTAAAACGGGCAATTACATTAGAAAATTTTGATTTTCTGCAATGGGCCTCCAATAAAGTTGAATATATCCCAATATATGATACTTGTGTATAAACTAAAGGAGGTTTTTATCCTTTTGTCTATGATTGACAAAAACCTCTTTCACTTTGTAAAATTCATCTTCATTACTTCAGAAACTGATTTCGAAGTAAAATTGTCCCTATGTGCAGCAAATGACCTCTTGATGAGTTTGTGAGGCATCAATCTCTTTGATGTTATATGGATCAACTCTTGAGGCATATCCTCCATTATTCTAACTCTTATTTTCAGTGTGTGTGGTCTTTGCTTTCATGGTAAAACCCTAGCTCATTAGGAGGAACAAATAGGGTTTGGTTTTAGGAAAACAAGGGATTTGGGATGTCTTGTAGGGGGAGGGGAATGAAGGGGTTAGGGGTTGTCTAAATTCTTGGGTAAATTTTGGGGGGTAGGGATAGGTGTTAGGGAGTGTAGGGAGGTGGGAATTTTGGAAATTAGTGAGGGGAAAAGGGTAAAAACTTGAAAACACAAACCTAGCATAGGAAAGTGTAGTATAGGCCAGGGTTTGTAGGGAAGTAAGGGAAATGAGGGGAATGGACATGGGAATGGTCAAAGGAGATAGATGGATTATGAGGGAGGGTGTTTGAGCATAAATTTGGGGTTTTACCACAATAAATGAAGAAAAATGACTAGGAGACCAAAAACACAGCAACACCCTAGGAGAGGGTGATTTACTGAGGTATATGATGAAACTGAATGGTAGGATGGTGTGCATAAACTTGTCACTTTATTTTGAAGTGTTTCATATTCATAAAAAATAAAATATACTTTAGGAACCTTTAGAACACTTTCCCTATTACTACTCCCTATGATGGTGACCTAAGTGGCAATACCCTAGGAGAGGGTGATTTATTGAGCTATATGATGAAACTGAATGGTAGGATGGTGTGCAACAACTTGTCACTTTATTTAGCAGTATTTTATCTTCATAAAGAATAAAATATACTTTAGGAAACCTTTATAATGCTTTCCCTATTACTACTCCCTATGATGGTGACCTAAGTGGCAATATGACTTTTTACATAACTTCTTGAATGACCGGACCTATTGATAACACTAAATTGAATGATAACCAGAATAATGACCAACACACTTTTGGATGACCTATCACAAGGAGTGATGACAAGACTATTATGGCATTTATTGATCATGAGAATGAAGATAGTAATGACTTAGACACTAAACAACTAACCAATAATCAAATTTTATGTGAAAATTTATTTGAAACTATAACAATTTGACCTAGGACCCTATCAACCATATTGAAAAATTACATTTGATCATAGGTAACTCCTAGACACTAACACCCTACTATCATTGTAATAATAACGTTACTATTAAATTTAATTGATAAAAATATTTAAAAGTGTAGAATTAAATTTTCAATAAAGACACTAAATAGTTTATCACTAAATTCAAATAATAATAAATCTAAAAACATAAAATGTTCAACTTCTTTCATTTTACAAACCTCGCTTTATTTTTAACTTGATATAATGAAAAATACATTAATTTCACATATTTACAATTTTAAGAAAACATAATTTCATGTAGAAATTTTATATTTAGAGATTGAAATGATTTAGTATTTTTTTAATGAGAAGTTTGGCTTATTATAATTTTATGCATAATGTAATTTATAGAGGAGATAGTTTTTTTCATCGATACAATTTTAAGTAAGATTGTGATTTTTGTTGTTTAAAATACATTTTGAATACATAAATAAATTCAGCACCGTGAAAAAAACTTGGATATAAATTAAACAACTTAAATTTAAGCATATTAAAAAATTTTTATCAAATTTTGATTTAAAATATATATATATATATATATATATAATTTCATCTATAAATTAGAGTAAGCTATACTAATTTAATTTCAAAATAAATTTATTTTTTTCTTTTCAAAATTTGAAAAAATAAATTAAAATTAATCAATCAATCAATCAATCAATCGTCGAGGTATCAATCATCGAGGTATCGTCGTGGAAGAGATAAAAGTGGAATCAAATTTTGTCTATCTAATGATTTTTCCAAAATCCGTCATACATAAATAAAATTAACAGGTTGTTTGAGACAAATCGTTTCCCTACATTTATCTTATTCTGAATGGCATGGATACAGTTCGAGTATTTCAGAGGCTCAAGTCGCTAAACTAAGGAACTTTATGGGTCTCGGGTTTTTAAACATTAAAGATTTAAGAAAAAAACAATAGTATTCATATTACTGTGAAAAACCAAATACATAAAAAGCCAAATGTAACTATTGTAACCGTCGTCTGTCGAATAGAGAGTTTCTAAGCAGTCCCAACAACTTATAAATATGTTTTTATCCTCCAATAAGTATGAGCACATTATCTTGACCTCCCTAAATAGATCAAAAAATTTTCTTATATAAGAGTCCATCTCAGTGCAGAAAGATGTAAACCATCTATCAAATACAAATAAAGAAAATGTTAGCTCCCTATATGGCCGGTTCTCATGGAAACCGTCTTGCAGGATTCTTTTTTTTGTTGGGAGCTCTTGAAGTGGTCCATTACTTTTTCTACAGTTTTCTACCACGTTCATAGGGCAGTTGGAACGTTTCCCATGATCAACTGACGTTGTGGAACACTTGACACGTAGCCACCAATTGCTTGATGGAAGCTTGGCTATAAATACTTCGGTTTGGTCCCCAAACTCACTGCTCAATTCCTTCCAGTCTTACACCATCAAATCAAAGTGAGTAGAGTTTTGGAAGTGCCAAAACGGGAGAGAGAAACAGTGAGAGAGTGTGAGCAAGTATCAATGGCCGGAGGTACGATTTCTTGGGCATTAAAGTTTTCGATTCTTTTAAGTGTTTATTCCACATTATAGAATCGTTATTATGCTAACATTTGGTATCCGAGTGGTTTTATCTCTGCCTTGGAGTTTATCGACATGCTCTATTTGGTCTGCCTTGGTGTTTATGAATGACGTTTTGTCTCTGTTTGTCTCCGTATTATCGCTGCTTTATCATTGGCAGTGTTTTTGAAACATTATGCGGTGACAAAAATGAGATTAGGCCTTGACCTTTTAACCTCTTTTTTTCTTCTTCTGATAAGCTCAGCTATTTATTGTTATTATCACAGTGATCAATATTTTAGTTGTATATTAGATGATATCTTTTGGCTTTATCAGTCTTTTGGACATTTACAACATATATTGGAGTTTCGGTTACAGTCCTTGACTCACAGAGCTCCAGCCTCCAACTGAATCTGTTTTTTTTTTTTACTTAATGAAAAAGATGAAATTTCTATTTCTGCAAATAAATAATAATGGGTATTATGCGTACTGCCCAGATGGCCCAACCCTCTTTCTTTCCTTATATAAAAATTGAAGAGGTATTTCATAGGGACTCGAACCAGCGCTCTAGATCAGGTTATGAAGGCATGCATTGAGCCATTGAGCCATCGGTTTGGCTCAATGCCATATTTTGAGAATTTTCTGAATTAAGGCATTTATTTGGAAATATGTCTATTTTTTGCTCATTTTTTATGCTTATCTAGATAATTGTTGTGCAAATTTATTAACTATGCTCATATTTAATTTGCATGAATTGATTATTTAGGCTCTAATTAATACATGCTATTTTTGATGAGTATACGAGACCCATCGTTGAATGTTATGCATGAATATTATAGTTTTATTTATGCAATTTATAATTATTCTCATAACAAGTTAATTTTTATGCATAAAACAAATAATGTCTAGTGATCCATATAATTTTAAATTGATTAGAGAATAGCCACAATGTCTCTAATTAAATAATATTATATATATGATTGTTAGGATCACATAAAAAAATTTAAACATTCACTGTAATTAATTTATTACTTAATATAATAATTTTATCCCAGAGGAATTTTATTATATTTATATAATTAATTAGGATAAAATATCAAATTATTCATAGCTCACCCACAGGAATTATGAATTAATAATTTTATTAGAAAGTTTAAATCTAAAATAGAATTTATATCAAATTATAATCACAATATACCCTTTAGAATTATGAATTAAGTGAATAATTTGATAAATTCTATCATAAAGAATAATTGAATCTATTTGAATTGAAAATTTAGCCCACACACAATTTTTATGTCATTAGATTCAATTTTAAGCATGATTTACATTGGTAAAGCATGAAATTTTATTTTGGCTTCAATTTTAACAGAAGCATGTAATCTTTAATTTTATGCAGATGTACAACTTGCAAATTTCTCTGATATTCGTTGTGATATCCCTCACCTTAAGGGAGATAACTATAAGCCGGCCAAGTCGGTATACAGTTGCCACTAAACGGTTAATTTCTTTTAATTGTGAATTTTTTTTTTAAATAAGAAGAGTGAAAATGGTATTTTTACAAAGTTAGGGCTTCCTTTTGCTTCAAGAAAGGTATCTCTCTAGTTTTTTAATTAACGGACTTCTTGGTTTTCGCTTTTTGCGAGGCTTCTATACAGGTCTAAATATATTATTAGTATTATTTTAATGTTAATGGTATTTTTGTTTTTTTATTTTTTTTACAGAAACGGTTATGGAGTGTTTATATTAATCTTGGCCTGAATGCCGAAAATATGGTTACATTATGAGTTTCTTTGTCTTGATGTGTCTCATTGCTAAGGGTGATGCAGCTGAGACTTGCAGATTTCTTCCTTGGAAAGGCACCGATAGAGTCGATTTCAGAGATTTCCCCCACTTGAAGATACAAACAAATTTTTTTAATAGCAGATAGTAGAACATGGCAGCAATCAATTTATGGTATGGGTTCCCATGATTCATCTTCATCTTTCAACTTGACCCTGGCAGAGAGTATGGCAGATTTATTGGCTTCGATGTCCGCCTTTTTATTGTGAGTTCTCAACACATGGTAATACTTCAAGTTCTGAAAATTCTTTTCCAAACCTTTGATCCTAGTAATCAACCTTGCTAGATTAAGATCCAAAACTGGGGTATTGGAAACCATTGCATTTATAATGACCTGGGAATCGCCTATAACAATTGCTTCGTTTATGCTAAGATCTTTGAGGATCTTGACTCCTTGGAAGAGGGCCAAGGCCTTAGCTTGAATGCTGGTAGAATATCCAAGTCCCCAAGCATAGGAGAGAATTTTTTCCCCAAATTGATTTAGAACAACACCTCCTCTCCAGCTTTGCCCGAATTTCCCTTTGTTGCTCCATCAAAAAAGAGGAAGTTCCTTGCTTGCGATTTGAGCCAATCTTGAAAATTGTTCTCAGGTTTCCTTGTTTGCCAATCTTTAATAGTAGGGGCTTTTCTGTCTGTTGGATGGAATTGAATTTCTAGAGTTGATCCCCATGCAATGTCCTGATGACTGAAATTGGAGTGTCTTTTATATCAGTGAAGCACTCCTTTATGTGGCATTTAATCTTGGCTTCTAAGACTTTGTGGCTCTGCTTTGTATTTCTAAAAATTCGCCTGTTACGTTCTAGCCATATCTGCCAACAGATAATCTTTGGGAGGACAGCCCATGCTGATTTAATTATCAGGTTTTTAGGGGTTGAACCACGATATTTGTTTTCACATTTAGAGAAAAGCTCAGAAGTGGAGCAAGGAAGTGTGAAATTAGGATCCAAATCTTGGATAAATAAATACCAGATCTACTTGGAGAAGCTGCATTCTAGAATTAGATGAACTGTTGTCTCTGCATTTTCATTGCACAGTGAGCAGATGGAGGGGCCATGGAATCCTTTCCTCTGCAAGTAGTCATAAGTTAAGATTTTGCCATGACAGAAAAGCCAGGCGAAGAAGTCTACCTTGGGCTATGAAGACAGTCGCCAGACACCTTGCCAAGGAGCTGGGTCAGGGGGGATGTGAGGCCTCTCATTCAGTTTAGCATACCCCAAGGAGACTACGTATCCTCTGGCTTTCGGCCCCCAGCCTTTCACATCTCTTTTCCTCAAGTGCGTGGGCGCCAATCCATGCAGGGAGTCGAGCAGCGTGGTCCATTCGGAGGCCAGATTATCCGGCACCTTCATACGTTTCTAGCCTGCCCAGATCAAGTCGTTCCAGCATGAAATATCCCACAGCGTTCGCAATCCCTCTCTGTCCATCCAACAGCGCAGCGAGCTAATGGAGACTCTGTCTTCTATAGGTTCCTTGTTCATGATTTTGTCCGTCCAGATGTTGATTTTTTTCCCGTTGCCTGGGATCCAGTAAGAGTGAGCGGTAATGAGAGGGGCAGCTCTGGCATATATTTTGAGAAATGGCGAGTTTGGCAGATGAATCACGTTTTCTAAACATCTGGATCTTGGACCTCTGAAATATTTTTTCCAGAGAGCCTTTTGGGCCTAGCCAGGATTGGGCGCAATGATCCTCCAAATGATTTTTGCAGCCATTGCCACATTCTGTTGACAAAGATTTTTAAAGTTTAGACCACCCTCCCACAGTGGCTTGGAGATGGTTTCCCAACTGATAAGGGGGATCTTTTTTTCATTCTGTTTTTCTCCCTTTCAAAAAAACCTCCGTATGTACTCCTCCATTTTTTTAGTATGGATGCCGGAGCGAGAAGCCCAACGAATTGAAATAGAGGCAAGCTGGTAAGCACTGATTTAATTAAGACTGTTTTGCTAGCAGTATTCAGCCAGGAGTATCCCCAGGCTTGAATCTTAGCCTTGAATTTTTCCAGTTGAGGGAGCCAATCTTTGCTTGCAGGTCTTGCATCTTTTTGTCTAGCAGGAAGCTAAGAACTGAGGCTTGGATGACAAAGAGCAGAGGGGATAGAGGACACCCCTGCCTAAGTCCTCTCGAAGCTTTAAAAAAATCTATGGCTCTTCCATTAACAAGAGGAGAAATCCATGGCTCTGAGACGCATGCCTGGATCCATTTAATGAAATTTGCTCCAAAACCAAACTTGCTCATAACATTTAAAAGAAAACTATGATTTACTCGATCAAAAGCATTTGCTAAATCAAGTTTAATCACCATACCTTGCTCTTTTCGAAGGAGACTTGAATGAATTGCCTCTTGTACCAGGATGAAGTTATCCACGATCGCGTTCCTTGGATGAAGCCTCCTTGATTCTCTGGAATTATTTTGGGAAGAATGAACTTCAGTCTATTTGCAATTACTTTGGTGATTAATTTGTACCCTATGTTGCATAGGGAAATCGTCCGGAATCTGCTGAAGTTATTGGCACCGTTTTCCTTGGGAATGAGGGCTAAAAATGCAGAATTAGTACTGCCTCCTATTTTCTGTGTATTTTGAGACTTTTGAACCATTTTGAGGAGGTCCTTTTCAACAATCGGCTAGCAAGCTTGAAGGAATCTAGCAGAGAAACCGTCCGACCTAGGGGCCTTATCAGGGTCCATATCAAAAAGAGCCTTTTTGACTTCATCTTTGGTGACTTTGGTCTCAAGAGATTTGTTCATTCACTGAGTAATTACAGAGGGTATATTATCTAACAGATCTGAATAGTGACTTGGATCCTTGTCTTCACTATACAAGTTTTGGAAGTGAGCAAAGGCTGCTTTCTTTATGTGATCAAAATCCTTATGAATATCGCTCTCTTCTTTAATCTCTAAGATGGTATTGAAGCATTTCCTTGCCTCTGCTTGTTTGTGGAAAAAAGCAGTGTTCCTATCCCCTGCTTTAAGCCAGAGGTTACGAGATTTTAATCTCCAATACTCTTCTTCAGCTAAGCAGGCTTTGTGGTAGCGCTGTTGCAACTGGGCTTCTTGATCTAATAAATCCTTAGTGAGCATGGCATTCTCCATACCATTTTGATGGGTAACAAGAGCAGCTTTAATGGTTTTCCTTTTTGTAGCCGGATTGGACAGCGTTTTGGCCCATCTTTTTAGAGCTCCTTTCACCCTTCTGAGCTTTTCCTCCCAAATATAGAATGGTGATCCTTTCACTGGCTGATTCCAGCATTCCATGACAGTTTGCATGAAGTCTGGCTCCTTTACCCAGAGAGGACTGAATCTAAATGGAATAGGGCCTAGATCAAGGTGAGCTAGAAGTTCTAGCTTTATGGGCTTATGGTCAGAGATGTTGCTAGTAAGAATATACATTCTGGGCTCTAAACCTAGCAACAAATAGGAACTTTGAATAATAAATCTATCTAGCCTGGCAGCAATGTGTCCAGGTCCCACTCTTTTATTAGACCAAGAGTACTTACCGGAAGAGGGTTTGATGTCCAGCAAGTCCCAGTCATGCACTATGTCCTCCACCCATTCCTTTGCCGGGTCTCTCACTACGTTGCTTCCCCTTTTTTCTGATGGATGAAGAGTGAGGTTGAGGTTGCCAACAATTATTATATTTTCCAGGTTTTTCAAATTTGCTTGGTGCCTTATAGAGTCCCAACAGTCTTTTTTTTCCCCAACATTGACTGGAGAGTAAACATTGAATAGACAGAACATTTCCTTAGTGTCCAAGTTTTGCATTTTCAGCAACAACCAATGAGTATTCCTAGCCTCAAATAGGACTGTAAATTTATTGGCGTTCCAAAGAGTGCTTATCCCTCCCGAGGCACCCTGGGCAGAGATTGCTCTTGCTTCACTTTTATTCCAAAATTTCTTGCTTGCTTGAAGGAAGACTATGTCTTCCAGCTTTGTCTCCTGGACGAGAAGTAAGTCTAGGGTTTCTGTCATGATTAGGCTTCTGATGGCTTCTTCTTTAGCTTTACTCCCCATATCTCTGCAATTCCAGGAGATGACCTTCATTATTTATGCTTCTGGTGGGCTCCCTTGGAGCCTTGGGGCAGGTTTTTTAGTATCTTCGTATTTGAGGCTAGCATTTTTTCCAAAGTTGGTTGGTTGCCCTGAAGTTTCTCTTTGTAGGTCTCCTGCTCCCTTTTTTCCCTGTCAGTTTTCCGTCCTTTTGTAGATCTTCTTATCGAGGTTTGGGACTCTCCTATTTCTCCTTCCTCTTCTCATTCTTCTGTTTCCTGCTCTTCTTCCTCATCTTCTATAATCATACCTTTTGGGTCTTCAACTCTTGTTCCTTTGTGGGAGGCTGAGGGAGTACCTTTGCTTGTGGGGGCTTGGGCCTCGATCTCCTGAGTAGCTTCTACCTCCTTTTGGACCTCGCCTTCTTGTGTGTTCTCTGGTTGCGAACTCAGGGGATTGTACTTATTTTCTGGAGTGGATTTGATGGGGATCCGTTGGGCAGTGGCTTGATGGGTTCCTTTGCCATTAGGGCCTCCCTGCTTCTGGTTCTTGGGATAGGGTTTGGATCGCTTGACTTGATTCCATCCATCCTCTTTCCCCTGCACAGCCTCATTGATGGTCGGGCAGCCTCTGGCGAAATGGCCATAAACATGGCATTTCCAGCATTTGAAGGGCAACTGCTCATAGTCCAGTTTCTGCATGTGCGTCCAGCTTCCGACCTTTATTGTGATGGCCTCTGGTAGTCCCACCTCCAGGTCTACTTCTACATAGATCCTAGCACAGTCATACTGGTCCTTGTTGTTCGCACGATCTATAAATTTCCCCAGGGCATTTCCAATGTGCCTCAGAGAATCCCAATTCCAGCAATGCACTGGGAGATTTGGAATCCTGACCCACACAGGGACTGCTTTGGGCACATCTACTGCCAGATCGAATTCCAGGGTCCATTTATTCAAATACAGACCCTAAGGGCCCATGAAGTAGGGGCCATTTTGGAAGATCAGGTCTTTGTCTTCTTTTGATGTGAATTCGAAGAGGAAGTATCCTCTCCCTAGAAAGTAAGAGGTGACACATTCTTTGATCAATGGCGCCCAGTTTCTGTTGACCCAACTTTCAGTGGTTTTTGGGGATGGCCATAACCCAGTGAACTGACCGATGAGAGCCCGTTCAGCCAATGACAGGGCAACTTGGATCGGGGTTTCTGGAGGGAGGGAGATCACAGGAATATCGTCCAATCTTTTAACGAATTTCGCAGCTTCAGTATTTTTCTTCTTTGGTAGCCCAGCCAAGAGCCTATTGAAAGCCTCAGAAGGCGAGATCGGCGGAGGAGGCGGAAGAGACGCCTGGGGAGTGCCCAACCCCTCCATGGTCGCAATCCCTGGGATCGAGTCTGTAAGCCAACAACTCGATCCATGAATCAGGTTGCAGCAAGTAGTGAGGCCTCAGGCGGAAAGGTTCGCAGGAGCCAGGCCAACGAAGGGCTGGGGCTCGCTGTCTGCAACTCGCGAAAGGTGCGCATCTTGGTTTTCGCAGGGTCGATGGTTGCAGAGCTCGCAGTGACCGATGGTTGTTAATTTATTTTTATTTATTTTCTATTCTTTATACACCAATGGTGTTGGTGGTGACTTTAAAATTGGATAATAATAATAATAATAATAACATGTACCAAAATCAGCATAATAAAAATTGATAAAAACCACCATCAATAGCCCTTGTAAAAACAAAAGAAAATACAAACGCAAAAAAAAAGCAATTACATGAAGTTCACGAAATGCATCCAAGCAAAAGCACAATTACATGAAATTCACAAACGCAGCCAAGCAGAAACACGATTGCAAACATTCAAGCAAACAAAACTTCTCGACGACCTATTTATAATCAGGCAAACGATGGCGTTGAAAACTTGACCAATGCTTGAACAATGCCTTCTTCAGTCCAGCACTCATAATTTTAGCGATACCTTTAAAAAATAATAAAAAAGTGCATGGTGTCTATCCAGAAGTTCGTGTATCTTCTAATAAAACACATCCTTAACAACCCAAACACATAAAAACCTGCCACTTGTAGTAATCGAATAACCCATAACCCTAGAGGCACCTACAACATTCAAATAGTATAAAACCTCTAGATGCACTACTTTCGAAAAGATCAAACCCCTAAAAGTCATCTTCTGTAATCACGCTTAAACCCCCAAAGACATCTGCTGCATAAACCCACATAAAAACCTCTAAAGCTACCTACAGCATTCAAGCCACTTAAAACCCTCAAAAACTTTCAGGCACAAACCCTTGGATAAATAGTTCAAGACCTACACTCCATTAACAGGAAAGACGATCATAGATCTAGTCAATACTTAAAATAGAAATATAGACCTTAAGACAAAAATCCCACTAAGTAGGACTTCCATTAAATATGAACATACACATTGCATCATCGAAAACCACTACCCACAGACAAAGGCATTGACTTTCAGTTGCTTAAGGACGAAAACATTAAAAAGTTTAATATGGTAGCAGCCACTTACATATGAGGAATTGATGATGAGCTCTGTAAGAATGATTTCCTTGTTGCTGTAAAAAAGTGTTGATAATAAGACTCAAAAGTTGGTTGATATCAACCTGGAAGGCAAAGGTCTCAACTTCACCAGCTTCTGCCATAATTTCTCCTCGAAAGCTTAACGAAAACATAGACGAGAAAAACGCCGAAACGAGCTTTCAAACCCTTGTAGAGAAAAGATGGATTCAGAGCGAAGAAGTTAGGGTGAAAGAAACCTAAAGTGGCACATTATTGAGTTTGGAGATTCTTTTAAGGGTATCAAAATGGTTTCTAGAGACTTCTTGGCTACCGGCCAAGTCGGTATACAGTTGCCACTAAAGGGTTAATTTCTTTTAATTGTGATTTTTTTTTTTTAAATAAAAAGAGTGAAAATGGCAATTTTACGAAGTTAGGGCTTCCTTAAGATCAACAAAATCTCTTCATTCAATATTAAAATATGTCTACAAAATGCACAGGAGAATATTGAGTTTTTGCAGCTTGAGACAAAGCTACAACAAGAAGAATTAAAACAGAGGAGTCATCATTCTGAACCTGTTTCTGTTCAGAACAATAAAACAGACTCCCATAAACAGCAAGACAATATTGTTGAAGTTCATTCAGATCCAGTGCCCATTAAAGCAGCAGTTGTACATGTAGATGCAGAAACTCAGTCTACACTTCCCAAGCCCATCATCAGACCTTGGGAACATCTTGTCCACAACAAGCACAGAACTGGTCTTGGATATGACAAGGACTCGTCCTTTCATATTCCAGACTACTCAAAGCCCATTCAGTTACAGTGTGTTGGATTCATTCATGACAGTCCAACTGCTCCTCATGATAGCTCACCTCCAGCTATTTCAAACTCTGCCCCTTCTGCTTTACTCTCTTTCCAAATTATTCATTTTGCTAGAGCTTCATGCTCCCCTAATTTCATCTTCTAGAGGAGGAGGACATGTGGATTCTCTAATCTAATTAAGCTTTTTATTTCAGATCCCCTTTTCTTACTTCCCATCCCCCTACAATTCCAAGAGATGATATTCATTATTTTCTAGAAGTTTTAGAGCCCCCACCAAGGTGAGGGCCAAAGGAACTAGATTTCTTTTGATTTTTAGGGAATTTGAAGGAAGGAACATTAATCATCGATTAAGTTCATTTTCCTTTATCGCTTTTCGCATGAGCTGACTAGAGCTCTTGATTATATTTTCTACCAACTTGTAGAATTTGGGAAATCTAAAATCCTTTCCATTTCATTTTCCATTTTTTCATCAGCTAAGGGAAATAATCAAGTTGAGATTTCTCTGCTTGTAGAGATTCAAAATCTTCTTCGGTTTTTGAACCTGCATCTTCCACGAGACTCAAAAGCTGGTTGATCTCAGCATGGAAGGCAAAGGTCTCAAATTCACTATCTTCCGCCATGATTTCTCCTCGAAAGCTTAACGAGAACACAAATGAGAAAAATGCTGAAACGAGCCTTCAAACCCTTGTAGAGAAAATATAGATTCGGAGCGAAGAAGTTAGGGTGAAAGAAAACCTAAAGTGGTGCATTATTGAGTTTGGAGATTCTTTTAAGGTTTTCTAGAGACTTCTTGGCTACCGGCCAAGTCGGTATACAGTTGCCACAAAACGCTTAATTTCTTTTAATTGTGATTTTTTTTTTTAAATAAGAAGAGTGAAAATGGTATTTTTACGAAGTTAGGGCTTCCTTTTGCTTCAAGAAAGGTATCTCTCTAGTTTTTTAATTAATGGACTTCTTGGTTTTCGCTTTTTGCGAGGCTTCTATACAGGTTTAAATATATTATTAGTATTATTTTAATGTTAATGGTATTTTTTTTTTCTTACAAAAACGGTTATTGAGTGTTTATATTAATCTTGGCCTGAATGCCGAAAATATGGTTACATTATGAGTTTCTTTGTCCTAATGTGTCTCATTGCTAAGGGTGATGCAGCTGAGACTTACAGATTTCTTCCTTAGAAAGGCACTGATAGAGTCGATTTCAGAGATTTTCCCCCACTTGAAGATACAAACAAATTTGTTTAATAGCAAATAGTAGAACATGGCAGCAATCAATTTATGGTATGGGTTCCCATGATTCATCTTCATCCTAGTAATCAACCTTGCTAGATTAAGATCCAAAACTGGGGTATTGGAAACCATTGCATTTATAATGACCTGGGAATCACCTATAACAATTGCTTCGTTTATGCTAAGATCTTTGAGGATCTTGACTCCTTGGAAGAGGGCCAAGGCCTCAGCTTGAATGCTGGTAGAATATCCAAGTCCCCAAGCATAGGAGAGAATTTTTTCCCCAAATTGATTTAGAACAACACCTCCTGCACCAGCTTTGCCTGGATTTCCCTTTGTTGCTCCATCAAAAAAGAGGAAGTTCCTTGCTTGCGATTTGAGCCAATCTTGAAAATCGTTCTCAGGTTTCCTTGTTTGCCAATCTTTAATAGTAGGGGCTTTTCTGTCTGCTAGATGGAATTGAAGTTCTCGAGTTGATCCCCATGCAATGTCCTGATGACTGAAATTGGAGTTGTCTTTTATATCAGTGAAGCACTCCTTTATGTGGCATTTAATCTTGGCTTCTAAGACTTTGTGGCTCTGCTTTGTATTTCTAAAAATTCTCCTGTTACGTTCTAGCTATATCTGCCAACAGATAATCTCTGGGAGGACAGCCCATGCTAATTTAATTATCAGGTTTTTAGGGGTTGAACCAGGATATTTGTTTTCCCATTTAGAGAAAAGCTCAGAAGTGGAGCAAGGAAGTGTGAAATTAGGATCCAAATCTTGGATAAAGAAATACCAGATCTGCTTGGAGAAGCTGCATTCTAGAATTAGATGAACTGTTGTCTCTGCGTTTTCATTGCACAGTGAGCAGATGGAGGGGCCATGGAATCCTTTCCTCTGCAAGTAGTCATAAGTTAAGATTTTTCCATGACAGAAAAGCCAGGCGAAGAAGTCCACCTTGGGCCATGAAGACAGTCACCAGACACCTTGCCAAGGAGCCGGGTCAAGGGGGACGTGAGGCCTCTCTTTCAGTTTAGCGTACCCCAAGGAGACTGTGTATCCTCTGGCTTTCGGCCCCCAGCCTTTCACATCTCTTTTCCTCAAGTGCGTGGGCGCTAATCCGTGCAGGGAGTCGAGCAGCGTGGTCCATTCGGAGGCCAGATTATCTGGCACCTTCATACTTTTCCAGCCTACCCATATCAAGTCGTTCCCACATGAAATATCCCACAGCGTTCACAATCCCTCTCTGTCCATCCAGCAGCACAGCGAGCTAATGGAGACTCTGTCTTCTATAGGTTCCTTGTTCATGATTTTGTCTGTCCAGATGTTGATTTTTTTCCCGTTGCCTGGGATCCAGTAAGAGTGAGCGGTAATGAGAGGGGAAGCTTTGGCATATATTTTGAGAAATGGCGAGTTTGGAAGATGAATTATGTTTTCTAAACATCTGGATCTTGGACCTCTGAAATATTTTTTCTAGAGAGCCTTTTGGGCCCAGCCAGGATTGGGCGCAATGATCCTCCAAATGATTTTTGCAGTCATTGCCACATTCTGTTGACAAAGATTTTTAAAGTTTACACCACCCTCCCACAGTGGCTTGGAGATGGTTTCCCAACTGATAAGGGGGATCTTTTTTTCATTATGTTTTTCTCCCTTCCAAAAAAACCTCTGTATGTACTCCTCCATTTTTTTTAGTATGGATGTCGGAGCGAGAAGCCCAACGAATTGAAATAGAGGCAAGCTGGTAAGCACTGATTTAATTAAGACTGTTTTGCCAGCAGTATTCAACCAGGAGTATCCCCAGGCTTGAATCTTAGCCTTGAATTTTTCCAGCTGAGGGAGCCAATCTTTGCTTGCAGGTCCCTTGTGAGATATAGGGAGGCCCAAGTATTTAAAAGAAGACCAAGAAGTGGAAGTTGAAAAGCCCAAACATCTAGAAATGGCATATAGAAATCTAGGCGTACTATTCCAGCTGAAAATCTGGCATTTAATCTTGTTAATAATGCTACCTGAGGCCTCACTGAAGTCATCCAGAACCGCTTTGAATTTTGTGGCAGAGGAGATAGAGGCAGGACCCAATAGGATAGTGTCATCCGCAAATAAGGCATGATTAATATTTTTGATCCCTCTTGCAATACACAGTCCATTAATTTCTTGGTCTTGCATCTTTTTGTCTAGCAGGAAGCTAAGAACTGAGGCTTGGATGACAAAGAGCAGAGGGGATAGAGGACACCCCTGCCTAAGTCCTCTCGAAGCTTTAAAAAAATCTATGGCTCTTCCATTAACAAGAGGAGCAATCCATGGCTCCGAGATGCATGCTCGGATCTATTTAATGAAATTTGCTCCAAAACCAATCTTGCTCATAACATTTAAGAGAAAACTATGATTTACTCAATCAAAAGCATTTGCTAAATCAAGTTTAATCACCATACTTTGCTCTTTTCGAAGGAGACTTGAATGAATTGCCTCTTGTACTAGGATGAAGTTATCCACGATCGTGTTCCTTGGATGAAGCCTCCTTGATTCTCTGGAATTATTTTGGGAAGAATGAACTTCAGTCTATTTGCAATTACTTTGGTGATTAATTTGTACCCTATGTTGAATAGGGAAATCGTCTGGAATCTGCTGAAGTTATTGGCACCTTTTTCCTTGGGAATGAGGGCTAAAAATGCAGAAGTAGTACTGCCTCCTATTTTATGTGTATTTTGAGACTTTTGAACCATTTTGAGGAGGTCCTTTTCAACAATTGGCCAGCAAGCTTGAAGGAATCTAGCAGAGAAACCGTCCGGCCTAGGGGCCTTATCAGGGTCCATATCAAAAAGAGCCTTTTTGACTTCATCTTTGGTGACTTTGGTCCCAAGAGATTCATTCATTCGCTGAGTAATTACAGAGGGTATATTATCTAACAGATCTGAAGAGTGACTTGGATCCTTGTCTTCACTATACAAGTTTTGGAAGTGAGCAAAGGCTGCTTTATTTATGTGATCAAAATCCTTATGAATAAATATCGCTCTCTTCTTTAATCTCTGAGATGGTATTGAAGCATTTCCTTGCCTATGCTTGTTTGTGGAAAAAAGCAGTGTTCCTATCCCCTGCTTTAAGCCAAAGGTTACGAGATTTTAATCTCCAATACTCTTCTTCAGTTAAGCAGGCTTTGTGGTAGCATTGTTGCAACTGGGCTTCTTGATCTAATAAATCCTTAGTGAGCATGGCATTCTCCATACCATTTTGATGGGTAACAAGAGCAGCTTTAATGGTTTTCCTTTCTGTAGCCGGATTGGACAGCGTTTTGGCCCATCTTTTTAGAGCTCCTTTCACCCTTCTGAGCTTTTCCTCCCAAATATAGAATGGTGATCCTTTCACTGGCTGATTCCAGCATTCCATGATAGTTTGCCTGAAGTATGGCTCCTTTACCCAGAGAGGACTGAATCTAATTGGAATAGGGCCTAGATCAAGGTGAGCTAGAAGTTCTAGCTTTATGGGCTTATGGTCAGAGATGCTGCTAGCAAGAATATGCATTCTGGGCTCTAAACCTAGCAACAAATAGGAACTTTGAATAATAAATATATTTAGCCAGGCAGCAATGTGTCTAGGTCCCACTCTTTTATTAGACCAAGAGTACTTACCGGAAGAGGGTTTGATGTCCAGCAAGTCCCAGTCCTGCACTATGTCCTCCACCCATTCCCTTGCTGGGTCTCTCACTACGCTGCCTCCCCTTTTTTCTGATGGATGAAGAGTGAGGTTGAGGTTGCCATAAATTATTATATTTTCTAGGTTTGTCAAATCTGCTTGGTGCCTTATAGAGTCCCAACAGTGTTTTTTTCCCCAATATTGACTGGAGAGTAAACATTGAATAGACAGAACGTTTCCTTAGTGTCCAAGTTCTGCATTTTCAGCAACAACCAATGAGTATTCCTAGCCTCAAATAGGACTGTAAATTTATTGGCATTCCAAAGAGTGCCTATCCCTCCCGAGGCACCCTTGGCAGAGATCGCTCTTGCTTCACTTTTATTCCAAATTTTCTTGCTTGCTTGAAGGAAGACATGCTTTGTCTCCTGGACGAGAAGTAAGTCTGGGGTTTCTGTCCTGATTAGGCTTCTGATGGCTTCTTCTTTAGCTTTAATACCCATACCTCTGCAATTCCAGGAGATGAGCTTCATTATTTATGCTTCTGGTGGGCTCCCTTGGAGCCTTGGGGCAGGTTTTTCAGTATCTTCGTCTTTGAGGCTAGCATTGTTTCTAAAGTTGGTTGGCTGCCCTGAAGTTTCTCTTTGTAGGTCTCCTGCTCCCTTTTTTCCCTGTCAGTTTTATGTCCTTTTGTAGATATTCTTACCGAGGTACGGGACTCTCCTATTTCTCCTTCCTCTTCTCATTCTTCCGTTTCCTGCTCTTCTTACTCATCTTCTATAGTCATACCTTTTGGGTCTTCAGCTCTTGTTCCTTTGTGGGAGGTTGAGGGAGTACCTTTTCTTGTGGGAGCTTGGGCCTCGATCTCCTGAGTAGGTTCTGCCTCCTTTTGGACCTCACCCTCTTGTGTGTTCTCTGGTTGCGAACTCAGGGGATCGTACTTATTTTTTGGAGTGGATTTGATGGGGATCCGTTGGGCAGTGGCTTGATGGGTTCCTTTGCCATTAAGGCCTCCCTACTTTTGGTTCTTGGGATAGGGTTTGGATCTCTTGACTTGATTCCATCCATCCTCTTTCCCCTGCACAGCCTCATTGATGGTCGGGCAGCCTCTGGCGAAATGGCCATAAACATGGCATTTCTGACATTTGAAGGGCAGCTGCTCATAGTCCAGTTTCTGCATGTGCGTCCAGCTTCCGACCTTTATTGTGATGGCCTCTGGTAGTCCCACCTCCAGGTCTACTTCTACACAGATCCTGGCACAGTCATACTGGTCCTTGTTGTTCGCACAATCTATAAATTTCCCCAGGGCGTTTCCAATGTGCCTCAGAGAATCCCAATTCCAGCAATGCACTGGGAGATTTGGAATCTTGACCCACACAGCGATTGCTTTGGGCACATCTACTGCCAGATCGAATTCCAAGGTCCATTTATTCAAGGCCCATGAAGTAGGGGCCATTTTGGAAGATCAGGTCTTTGTCTTCTTTTGATGTGAATTCGAAAAGTATCCTCTCCCCAGAAAGTAAGAGGTGACACTTTCTTTGATCAATGGCGCCCTGTTTCTGTTGACCCAGATTTCAGTGGTTTTTGGGGACGGCCATAGCCCAGTGGACTGACCGATGAGAACCCGTTCAGCCAATGACAGGGCAACTTGGATCGTGGTTTCTGAAGGGAGGGAGATCACAGGAATATCTTCCAATCTTTTAACGAATTTCGCAGCTTCAGTATTTTTCTTCTTTGGTAGCCCAGCCAAGAACCTATTGAAAGCCTCAGAAGGCGAGATCGGCGGAGGAGGTGGAAGAGACGCCTGGGGAGTGCCCAACCCCTCCATGGTCGCAATCCCTGGGATCGGGTCTGTTAGCCAACAACTCGATCCATGAATCAGGTCGCAGCAAGTAGTGAGGCCTTAGGTGGACAGGTTCGCAGGAGCCAAGCCAACAAAGGGCGGGGGCTCGCTGTCTGCAACTCACGAAAGGTGCGGATCTTGGTTTTTGCAGGGCCGATGGTTGCAGAGCTCGCAGTGACCGATGGTTGTTAATTTATTTTTATTTATTTTCTATTCCTTATACACCAATGGTGTTGGCGGTGACTTTAAAATTGGATAATAATAATAATAATAACATGTACCAAAATCAACATAATAAAAATTGATAAAAACCACCATCAATAGCCCTTGTAAAAACAAAAGAAAATACAAACGCACAAAAAAGCAATGACATGACGTTCACGAAATGCATCCAAGCAAAAGCACAATTGCATGAAATTCACAAACGCAGCCAAGCAAAAACACGATTGCAAACATTCAAGCAAACAAAACTTCTCGACGGCCTATTTATAATCAGGCAAACGATGGCGTTGAAAACTTGACCAATGCTTGAACAATGCCTTCTTCAGTCCAGCACTCATAATTTTAGTGATACCTTTAAAAAATAATAAAAAAGTGCATGGTGTCTATCCAGAAGTTCGCGTATCTTCTAATAAAACACATCCTTAACAACCCAAACATATAAAAACCTGCCACCTGTAGTAATCGAATAACCCATAACCCTAGAGGCACCTACAACATTCAAATAGTATAAAACCTCTAGAGGCACTACCCACAGACAAAGGCATTGACTTTCAGCTGCTTAAGGATGAAAACATTAAAAAGTTTAATATGGTAGCGGCCACTTACATATGAGGAATTGATGATGAGCTCTCTAAGAATGATTTCCTTGTTGCTGTAAAAAGTGTTGATAATAAGACTCAAAAGATGGTTGATATTAGCCTGGAAGGCAAAGGTCTCAACTTCACCAACTTCTACCATGATTTCTCCTCGAAAGCTTAACGAAAACATAGATGAGAAAAACGTCGAAACGAGCCTTCAAACCCTTGAAGAGAAAAGATGGATTCAGAGCGAAGAAGTTAGGGTGAAAGAAAACCTAAAGTGGCGCATTATTGAGTTTGGAGATTCTTTTAAGGGTTTCAAAAGCGTTTCTAGAGACTTCTTGGCTACCGGCCAAGTCGGTATACAGTTGCCACTAAAGGGTTAATTTCTTTTAATTGTGATTTTCTTTTTAATAAAAAGAGTGAAAATGGTATTTTTACGAAGTTAGGGATTCCTTAAGATCAACAAAACCTCTTTATTCAATATTAAAATATGTCTACAAAATGCACAGGAGAATATTGAGTTTTTGCAGCTTGAGACAAAGCTACAGCAAGAAGAATTAAAACAGAGGAGTCATCATTTTGAACCTGTTTCTGTTCAGAACAATGAAACAGACTCCCATAAACAGCAAGACAATATTGTTGAAGTTCATTCAGATCCAGTGCCCATTAATGCAGCAGTTGTACATGCAGATGCAGAAACTCAATCTGCACTTCCCAAGCCCATCATCAGACCTTGGGAACAACTTGTCCACAACAAGCACAGAACTGGTCTTGGATATGTTAAGGACTTGTCCTTTCATATTCCAGACTACTCAAAGCCCATTCAGTTTCAGAGTGTTGGATTCATTCATGACAGTCCAACTGCTCCTCATGACAGTTCACCTCCAGCTATTCCAAACTCTGCCCCTCTTCCACAGCAGCAACAACAACAACAACAGATTGTAAAATGCCAACATTGTGACCGAGTTGGCCATATGAAAGCTCACTATTTTGATCTTCATCCATGTAAGCACTGTCATAAAACTATCCATTCTTCACACAGATGCTTCAGCAACAAACATCCTGCAAGAAAAAAGATTCATCTTGGATGGATTGCTTCTTGGCAATGGGCATCAACAGCCAAGAAGATATTCCAAACACATGTTAGAACTTGTTCCACAATATTGAACAATCTTGCAGTTGAGTTTTCTCCATCATCTCACCTTGTATCTGACAGGGGGAGAAATGATGGTCATCTACAAGCTTCAAAGTCACATCAAGCAAGCCCGAGCCACAACCTGCCACACCAGTTTCAGAGTTGTAGCCAGCAACAAAGATGCCCCTGAACATGCCTTCAGTTGGCAATCTGGGACACTTCCTCTAGCAGAAGACTTTAGCTTCTTGCCAATTTCGGAAGAATTCCAGGAGAAAAATTGAGAACACTTCCTCTAGCAGAAGACTCCAGCTTCTTGCCAATTTTTGGAGGAGTTCCAGGAATTGCATTAAGCATTCCAGAGTTGTTGGTTATCCTTAAACCATCACAGGTCGAGACTTCCCTTTTGAGGTTAAAGTTCTCCCTTTTATGTGGGGTGAGACCTCCCTTTATTGGTTGAAGGTTTCCCTCTTCAAAACAATAGGAGCACTTCCTCTAGTAGAAGACTTCAGCTTCTTGCCAGTTTTGAAAGAGTTCCGGGAACTGCACTAAGCGTTCCAGTGTTGGTGGTCATCCTTAAACCACCAACCTATATACCATCATTTCAGAGAGCACATTCAGCCTAGCGCTGCCATGCATTTTTGCACATTTTGTATTACAGCTCTCTTCTTGGACTCATACATAACCCTTCGGTTTAAGGGGGGGAATGTTGGACACCTAATCCTCAATGGGTTAGTGTGGAAGCTGAATAGACAAAGTAGTCCAAGAGACGGATGTGGAACCCAACGGTCACACAATGTACTATAAATGTATATCATTTGTTAATAAAAATTGTACTCTCGTGATTTATCTTTCATATTGTTCTTTCTACCCATGTGTGTTTAACAGATGATGATTCAATGATGGAGATGTTGCCAAGAAATATTGTATCAAGGAGTAGGAGCAGACCTTTTCGTATCAATGTAAGATGTTCTAGTTATACAAGGGGTAGAGCAGAATATCGGACGAGAAGAAGTTCTATCAATGCACTCATTTCAAGTGAATGTTGCCAAAAAGATTGCTTGAAACATATGGATTTCAAATTTGCATTAGAGAACAGGAAGAGATATTTGTCAATGAATAAAAGCATGCAAAATTCATATTTAATTGGGTGCATGCAATCTACATTGTCAGGTTATGATTATCATATTAGGACTTTATTTATCTTTAGAAAAGCTTTCAAAATGTTTCATTCGATTGGGAATTTTCATCTCTCGAGAATTCAAGAAAATTTGGAAAAGGATCCCACATTTTATTCTGAAGTACGTCATAAAAGACAGTTTGGGCCATTATCAAACACTGCAATGTCATGGATGAAAGATTTATTTTCAAAGCATGGAGAGTGTATGCCAAATAGAGATACAATACATATTCCAGATAATTTTTCAAGACGAGAAATCTACAACTTATACAAAGAATATGCAGAAGTTGTTGAGGGACATGCTCGGTTTATTACATATCAATATTTTGTGAAGGTATGGAAGAAAGAATTCAACAATGTCCGTATTCCTAAGAAGACAAGGATGGGGATTTGCAGTACATGTGCTTCTCTTAAATAAAAAAGAGACAACTGTGAAGGGTCAGAAAGAGGTAGGCATTCATAACTTTAACTTTTAAAATTGTATATTCATCAAGTATGAAAACATATTTCTTAATGGCTTTCTTTTATGTTGTGTAGATTCAAGAAAATATGAGTGATTTTGAATAATTGTTTAAGACAGTTTATCTAACTGAGTATGCATCGTATCTTGAAATAAAAATTTTGATTTCCATATGGTGTTAAATGAGAAGTTATGAGTCATTTTTATGTTGTTGGATCATTTTACTAGCATTTTTTTTTTTTTTTGAATTGGACTCCTAAAAAAAAAATCATCGTTCTAGTATAATCACTTTTTCGTTTTCGAGCTGTATTTTGCACGAAAATTTTGTTTTCACTGCCATTTTTAAAACGCGTTCAAAAGTGTCCCTAAAAAAAAAACCATTGTTCCAGTATACACACTTTTCGTTTTTAGCACTGTTTTTGATGTTTTTTTGGCGTTTTTTGGCCAGAGTTCTCGTTTTGAGTTTATAGTTACCGTTTCAAAGTTTACATTGTTCTTACCTTCCAGCTTGGTTTTCTCCCGAAAGGTTTTCCCAAAGAGCATATCTTGTGTCTTATGTGTGTGTGAGCTTATTTTTTTGTTATCTACTTTTTTTCATAATTTCTATTTGCATGCTTGCACTCATTGCAGTTAAATCTACATATCTAGAATTTTAATAAAATTGTAATAGTGTAAAAATTCGGTATTTTAGTATATTATGATTAGATTTGTTGTGAGAAACTGTCCAATGGAATATCCACAGTAGTTTATGTATCGTGAAGCAATTTAGTAATGATCCAAGGTTGAGATTTTTCTTCTTTTAAAAAATTGAAGGATGAGGATGCCAATAGAGTGCAAATTCCACCTGAAGCACCCCTTAATCTTACCACCACTGCTTTACTCTCTTTCCAAATTATTCATTTTGCTAGAGCTTCACGCTCCCCTAATTTCATCTCCTAGAGGAGGAGGACATGTGGATTCTCTAATCTAATTAAGCTTTTTATTTCAGATTCCCTTTTCTCACTTCCCATCCCCCTACAATTCCAAGAGATGATATTCATTATTTTCTAGAAGTTTTAGAGCCCCCACCAAGATGAGGGCCAAAGGAACTAGATTTCTTTTGATTTTTAGGGAATTTGAAGGAAGGAACATTAATCATCGATTAAGTTCCTTTTCCTTTATCGCTTTTCGCATGAGCTGACTAGAGCTCTTGATTATATTTTCTACCAACTTGTAGAATTTGGGAAATATAAAATCCTTTCCATTTCATTTTCCATTTTTTCATTAGCTAAGGGAAATAATCAAGTTGAGATTTCTCTGCTTGTAGAGATTCATAATCTTCTTCGGTTTTTGAACCTGCATCTTCCACGAGACATTTTGCACAAGGTAATCTTCTAGTTCTAAGCCTTTATTCCATCATGGGTTTCACCATCTCCCTTTTCTCCTTAAGTCTACTATGGTTCTTCAACTCCGTGAGATTCTCCTTCATCCCTTTCATTTTCTAAGAAAATGAATTGATTTCCATGTTGATAAATATTCTTCCCAACTCCTATAGATGAATCTTTCCCCGCATTTTGAGGACTTGGTGGAGGAGGGCCCATTTGTGGGGGTATCTTGGCTCCTTTGGGGATTTTTGTGTGTTTGTCCTCTTCTCTTCTATATTTTCCATTGACACCCATCCTCCTATTACTTGAAGGCATCCTCATTTTTGGGGAAATTCTTGGCAAGTTCCCACACTCATGACATTATTTACACTTGAAAGGGATATGGTCATAATCCACCTAATGAATGAAAGGCCAATTATCTAATGTGAGCTTAATTGCTTCCGAAAGGCCTTTCTCATGGTCTACTCATGCGTAGATATTATCACATCCATACATCGAATGTCTTGGTTTTACTCTATCTGTGTATCTTCCCAGCACATTTCAGATGTTTTTCAAAGTATCCTCATCCCAGTAGTGAAGAGGTAAGAGAGACAATTTTACCCATAGTGGAACTATTCATGGAACATCATTCTCACGATTGAGATTCAGGGTCCAACAATCCAAGTAAAGACTCTGAGCACCCATAAAGTAAGGGTTTCTATTAAATATAAGATCATATTATTCTTTAAGTTCAAATAAAAAGGTGAAAAAACCTTTGCCACAAAAGGCACACTCAATATAGTTGGTTTTCAAAGACTTAATACCAATTTTTACAAGCTCATTGAAAGAAATGGCCATTGGAGATTACATCCAGGAGAAACAAGGAGGCGAGGGGTTTGATCCCCCCACAGTGGCAACCATTTTTGAAATTTTTGTATCAGCTGGAACACCTTCCAAAATTTTGGCCTCAATCCAATTTCAGAGCCTTCGTTGGTTTTTTCCCTTGCTATTTGAAAACACTCAGGCTCATCCAATGAGCTCGTGTCGAGTCTTAACACCCTTTTTGCTTGACCATTCTTCAGTCATCTTTTAGCATGTTTGTTGCAATGTCATGCTTGCAATCATTTTCTAGCTATGTTGAAGGTGTGTATTCGTGTGTACAAGTTGTATTCACTATATAAGCATTTGTCGCACTCACACACGAAGTTGTATGCAATGTCGCGCAAGTGTCGTCGCGGTCGTTCAACGATCCATCTCAAGCGTCGCACTTGTCGCCCGCACCCGTTGGACAGTGACACTGAGCATGTTGTCTTGTTGGTTTGAGGTGTCTTGTCCTTAAGTCATGTTGAGTATGTGTTCAAAAAGTCATGTATACACAAGTTCACTCACTCACACATTTAGTCATTTTCCCAAAAATATGTCGACTGGACCACCCGCCATCAGTCGGACCTCCGTTGAAATTCATTGTGCAGTCTCAGCCCTTAGTGATCAAGTAAGGCTACCCAAAATTGTGTAGAGCTTGAGGCTGCCTCCCAGGCAGTCTGCACTGCGCGATCCTGGAATCGACCTGGCTGACTGTCACCCAGAACAGGGCAGAATCTGCCCAAGAAGCTATCTCAATATGCGTTGCCCGCAAGACAATTCATCAAGCCTCCCACTAGTCAGCTGGAGAGTTTGGCCAAGCAGTGACCCTGTGCTTCACTCCAAAAAATTACGCAGATAAGAGAGACAGGCACCCACTGCCTGTCACTGCACTGTCTCTGAAAATTGCACAGTTTGGTCAGTCAGTCCCCCTACCAGCTGACCTGTTTCTCCTTCTGAAAATTCTGCAATTTTCTTGGACTGTCCACCAGCGGCCCAACACCCCGCTCAGCCCGGAAACTATGCAGACATGTCCTACATGCCTGCTTCCCAGTTCTACGCAGTTTTGGCCAACAAGATCCCACATCCCACTCCCAGCCTCCCCTAAGAATCTACGCAGTTTTCATCACCAGTGTCCTCTACTGCCCGCACTGCCTTCCCTGAAAAATTGCACAGTTCTGCCTCCTAGCTGAGTCAAATCCCGCAAAATGTCATTTTTGTTTTGGACTACTCATCCCAGCCTCCAAGTGACCTCTATGCATTTTTTCTTAACAGTGCCCCGGAGCCCTCATCCTAGCCTGAAATGTGCTCTACACAGTTTCAGAGCCTTGTCCTCTCTCCCGATCACCTGCACCCAAAAATGAAAGATGATGCATCATGGTAGACCAGGGGATTTCTGGATTTGATTTCATCTTGTCACGAGTGACTACAGGTACAAGTACATGGATGAGACTTGGCGCGATGACGAACGGGATGAACAAGGAGGCATGCTAGGAGACTTGTTCGCAAGCAGATGAACACATGAAGCATGACGAATACCAGCGAATGGGGATACATGCATGTGGAGGTGAAGCTATGTGGTGGTTAAGCGAACACTAAGACCATCGAAGACTTCGCACACCTTTCCATGTGGAGGTGAAGTTATGTTACACCAAGAGCGCACTCATCATTCAAAAGCATTACAGCTCGACATGGACACCACCATCAGCATGAACATACCATCACTGTCATGTTGAGTCATGTCATGAGTCATCTCGACCACATCACTACTGTGGGTCATACTGTTGTAATCAATGTAATCTAACGTGGAAGTCCAACAAACCCACATACGAAGTTGAAGAGTCATGTAAGTCAAATAGTCATTAGGGAAGTCAAAGAGTCACAAGGGTCCAGTTCACCCTTGACTATATATACCCCTCATTTGTACATGCAAAGTACTTTTCACCTTGGCTCCTCCCACATAGCTATGAGAGTTTGTAATATTTTCTTTGAGGAGCAAGCAGTGGCTCCAACGCCCCGCTATCGGGGTTAGTGATGTAATGGTGTACGGATGTGTCTTGGAACTTTCGCTTAATTTAGAAGCCCATTAATAGACCAACACGTTTTCACACGTATTGTATTTGTTTGTAAGACTATTCTTTGGATGCTTGTAATGCATGTTGCTTTAACCTGTATTAATAAAGTTGAACTATTTCGGTTGTTTTAGTACATATGTTGTTGGAAATGTGCTGTATCAGTTGTTAATGTTGTCTTGCCTGTGTGGACTACTCTGTCGGACACCCGCCAAATTCATTCTCGTAAACTTGTTATAACAATCGGCGCACTTGTGTGGACTACTACGTTGGGTGTTGTATGTGTTATCTGTTCACCTTTGTGTTTGTGACTGTCGCATCAGTGTGGACTACTCCACCGGAAGTTGCACATATCCTGTTGTGTTGAGAATCTCTAACAGATTTGGGACTATTCCCTTTCGACTTGAGACTCACTCTCACCCTCTCCCTCTGCAGTGAAAGAACTTTGACACAAGCGACACAAAACACTCACCAGGCACACGAACCTAGTTGTTTAAAGTCTAAGTATACCACTCTCATGTGCTGAAAAGAAAGGGCTAAGGCATATCTTTAAGATAATGGCAACTAGACAATCATACCAGATGGGACTCCCACACCAAATGGTGTGAGGTCTACTTGGGACTTTATACTGGGGAGATCCCCTGAATGTTGGCGAATCCAGCACCGTCAAAATTTATGGCACTAGGAGGGCCAGATGAAAAGCTGAGCCCATTACATATTGGTTGAATCTCTTACCAAATGGATCATACACAATTCGTGCTCCTAGGGTGTTTCTCTCATTTCTCCCTTAATCAACGATCAATCCCCGATGAGCTTCTCGATCACTTGTCCTTGTTAAAGTTTGGCTGTGAGGACATAACGTCTGTAACCAAGCACATTTATGATTTTCTTCATTTCAGTGAATCTTGCGAAATCAATAGTGAAGAGCTTATCTGTGTACTTTTCTTCCTCACCCTTGAATGTCGTACTAATCGGTGGTGTCATACCCTGCCACCTTCTGTCTATTTCATTCTCACTCTCCTCAAGGAGCTCCATCAAGGCTTCGATAAGTGTAACCACCAACATGTCTATGAAAGAATCTCTTGTTTAAGAATGAAGCCTGGTGAATCAGTTGAAGAATTTGCTACCCGCTTCCTTCAGCTCTGTCACGAAATTCCTGAACAGTTTGTGGACCTTGACTTCATGAGCCAAGAGTTTAAACACTTGGTTCATGTTTTCCGACATGGTGAACCTCCTGATTTCCCTTCTCCCTCGACTCTTGCAGACCATGAGGACCCTCAGTTTGCAGAGGAGGAGCCCAACAACCCGTTTGTTCATTGTCCTCCTCCCTTTTCGGTCTCAAAGCAGGCACCCACTCGTAGTGGTCACAAAGCTAAGAAATTTGCATAGCGGTCGCAAAGCTGAGAAATATATGCGGCATTTTCCCAGCTCATCTTCTTAGTCGTCTCCTGCTCCAATGGAGGAAATTCCAGAATGGCTCAAAAAGATTATGGAAAAGACTCATTCCTCCATTCCGTAAGAGGAAATCACCATTCATAACTTAAGTCTCGCATATGATCTGCATCTCTGCCATCCCCCATCATCTACAAGCCATGACTCCTTGTGCCATGAATCGCTTGATCAATCCGCTTCATAAGATAGCTATGCACATTCTCTTGATTGTCAAGATGCTGGCTCAAATTGTGGTTATGTGCAAAGAAGTCTTATTACACGGGCGGAGGAGAAGGAAGGTGAATACACAATCAATTCCTCTTCTATGTTTCAAAATGGTTCACATCAAGACAATGAGCTTCCATTCTTGATCGATTCTCAATCCGCTAATCTTGGTGAAACATCATGCACAATTAATTCTTTCGATCAACCTCCAATCTTGGGTTGTCATCACTCCCATGCTTCTGTATGTGGTGATGAAAGCCCGAACACGTCATGTGATCTGTTGTTCTCCCATGTACGCTCTAACTCAGATATGGAATGTGCATTGTTCAAAGAAGACATCCATATCGAAACTTCATCTTCACCCCACTTTCATGTGTGTCCTACTATCCACAGCACATCGACATGTGTCAGAAACTTTGCATTCTCTTGTTTCTTCATCCGATGAGTTATCTCTTTGGTCAACACAAGGAAGTGAGGTTGTCCATGATGAAAACAGTCTCAACGCACATGACTCTTCCCACTCATCATCATCTTGTATGTTGCATGAAGACAACTCGTCAAGGCATCTTACTGAAGCTGAAAATTTTGATGAAGCCTGTAACAGAGATGGTTTCCATCCTAAGGGAAGTTTTGAAATCACCAACAATAGCCATCCTAAGCCATGCATGATCTGGTTCACATCTCAAAATGCCATTTTTCAATTTTGGAAAGTTTCGTGACGTTCCAGGGAGTCGAGGCACTTCAACGTTCGTTGATGGTTATGTCAGGAGTTCGCAACTCTGGTATGCCCCTCAAACCGAATCAAATATGGTTTTTCACACACAATCTGTCGATTTGCATGGTTGCACTCGACGTGGATCCCCATGTAAAAAATGTTTACTATTCCGGGTGTGATATTTCAAATTTTTACGAATGACCTAATCCACGAGTCTGTTACAATGTGTCCATCTTCATGCACTTCTCTTACATCCAATTTGGGTTGGGAGTGTATGTCTCTCATGCAATAATGAAACTGTGAAGTTGATTATCTCAAAGACTATCTTTGTTTGGAATCATACTTATTAGTTGTTCTCTCTCATGATCAACTCCTTGGTCTTCTTGCAAATCTTGCCCGTCAAATATGCCCGCTCATCACACTAGCAATCTCCCTATGTGATGATGAGCGCATAATCTATCACACGAATCAAGTTCCTCTCATTTCACCACACCCCAACTAGCTTCACACATTCACAATGTTGGCATCCTTTCTACATTTTTGGGATGACCATGATGCCCGCGCAATTTTTCACCAATTACAAGTGGGTGTTCTATCATATCTAGCACACAACAAACTTGGTTCCATCATTCAGAGCATTCGCAAGATTGTTCAAAAATTTTATTTGTTCATGTCAAACTAGGAATATGGCATCTCGACCAACTGATCTGATATTTCTTCTATCTTGGGTGATTGTCATGTAGTTTATCTTTTTCCCAATAATACATCCAATGACATTCGCTTCACGCACTATGATCTTAACTGTGTAACATATTTCTCCTCAAACTTATGTCAAGCAGGTGAGGCACTTCAGCCTGTGTTGATGGCTATGGTAGGTCCTCACTATCTTGACATGATCGACAAGAATGATCATATCTATCTATCCATACCAAATTCCCATCGTGATCCCCTCTCTCAAATCAGGAATCCATCTTCTCAAAGATCACAAGTCTTTCCAAATAGCCATCATGAATTTCTCTAATCAACGAAGGCAGGCATGTTGACAGCTTTTGTGCAATCTTTTGGAGGAGTGAAGCCCGGGGTCACTGCCCGGTCAAACTCTCTACTTGATGAGTGGGAGGCTTGATGGATTGGCTTGTAGGAAGCACAGATTGAGATGGCTTCTTGGGTAGCTTATGCGTTGTTCTACGTGACAGTCTGCCAAGTTTTTCTTCTATTGCAGAAACTTTTGATTCAAACTTAGAAGACAAAGATCTTAGAACCTTTTCAACCAAAACAACCTCTTTTATTTCTTCACCCAAGTTTTTCATACAATTAACAATCTTATCTATACGTAGGAAATAGTTAGCCACACTTTCATCACTATGCATTCTGAGATTTTCATACTGAATTCTGAGGGTTTGAAGTTTTGCTCGTTTTACCTATTCATCTCCTTCATAGCTCAGAACGATCTTGTCCCATATTTATTTTGCGGTTTTGAGCTGCATAACCTTGAGAAATTCTGTTTGAGATAGACTTCCTAATAGAGTATTGACAGCCTTTGCATTTGTTTCATACTGCTTCTTACCATCCGGATCTGTAGGAGTTGCTAATGGAAATGTGTACCCTATATCTATGATATCCCATACTTCTATACCAAGAGATTGAAGATAGGTTGTGATTCTTACCTTCCAATAGACGAAGTTGGTCCCATCAAAAATTGGTGGCCAGATTGATGCTTCTCTCTCGTAGTTGCTCATGATGATAGATCTTCCTTCAAGCGATCAAGCTTCTTCTGAAGTACCTGCTTTGATACCAATTGTTGGAAATAATACTGAGAGGGGGGGGGTGAATCAGTATTATCAAGTCAATTATTTTTCATTTCACACCCAGATCATATACGCTACTTCAATTAGTGAAAACCACGTATATACGCACCTTTGATGAGACGAACCTGCGTACATATCTATAAAAGATAATTCACTCTTTCAAATTTTCAGACATTAGTTATGCCCATATTATCAAATTTATAGATCAAGCGTGCCCCAAATATAACAGATCAAAAATCACTTCAAAGATTCTACTTATTCAAGACTTTAGATTTTGACCCATCAATAGAACTTATCCTTCTCCTTGCGCTTAGGTTCCTCCTTCATTCAGATCCATCTATGCACCATAAACCAATCACCAGTATTCCAGATCTAGCTCTGCATTAGATATTCAATAATTCAGATGATGATATTGCCTAATGATCTCCTTCCTCTTTTATAGTCTTAGGCCTTTCACAATACCACGGTCCAAAACCATAACAAATCAATACCATGGACTCAATACTTGGGATCAACACTTCGGACGAGATACCATGGTCCAAAACCATAGGTTCAAATACCAAGGACTAAATACCACGGACCAAAAATAAGTTCTCCCACATGTACGCGCTTTTCTTTACGTGAAAGTGCGTGTATACGCATACGCATCTTTGGAACGTCTAACCCGCGTGTATACGTGGCTTGGTCAAGGTGAACCTGCGTATATATCTTTTTCCTTCATTCTGAGGGCCTGAACAGTGATCTGTCACCAGAGTGAGTTGCCATCAAGGATAACACCTGTGCCATAGCGCCACACCTGTGTCATAATGCCAACAGTTGGAAATCTGTTGTATCAGTTATTAATGTTGTCTCGCCCATGTGGACTATTCCGCTGGACACTCGACAGATTCCTTCTTGTAAACTTGTTATAAAAATTGTCGCACTCATGTGGACTATTCTGTTGGGTGTTGTACGTGCTATTTGTTCACCTTTGTGTTTGTGATTGCCACATCTGTGTGGACTACTCTGCCGATAGCTGCGCAGATCCTGCTATGTTATGTGTCTCTAACAGAGTTGAGACTATTCCCTTTCGACTTGAGACTCACTCTGACCCTCTCCCTCTGCAGTGAAAGAACTTTGACACAAGCGACACTAAGCACTCACCAGGCATACGAACCTCATTGTTTGAAGACTAAGTATACCACTCTCATGTGTTGACATGCAAGAGCTAAGGCATATCTTTAAGATAATGGCAACCACACATCATACCAGATGAAACTCCTACACCAAACAATGTGAGGTCTAATTGGGACTTCATACCGGGGAGATGACCTAACTGTTGGCGGATCCAACACCGTTAATAGAAACCAAGAGAAAGCGCATGAAAAAAACCTAACAAAGCTTTCTTGTAAAGTTCTAGTGCTTAAATTAGATCAATCCCATGTTAAGCATTAAAACACTTACTTTATGAAACATCTCACAATAGAAATACACACAAACACTTGAAAAAACATGGAAATTCATCCTTACCATGGAGATTATTAACTTGTAAATAGACTTTGTTACAATACCATGGTTTATCAATAATTCGTACCCAAAAAAGTATAACTCATGTCACATGACACTTGTGTATTTAACATTTTTTTTAATTAATCAATTTAAGTAAGAGAGTAGAAAGGGCATAACTATTTTTGAAATAAAGCAAGGAGAGAGATACT
>APFE030790048.1:108637-122151 GCA_000404065.3 Pinus taeda
AGAGAGATACTAATGTAGATTAATGAGTTGGGGGAACACAAAAATTTAGGACTTGAGCACAAGGATATCTCCACTCAGCTGGCTAGAATTGAAGCTATATTGCAGAAGGGCAAGGAACTTGCTTCACCGGGGACCCCTATCAACCCTATAAACATATCCACGTCGCCTTGAGCACCTTCCAAGGATAGCAATGTTTTGTTGATTTTGCCTTTTTTCTAGTTAGGCCCAACTTTGCTGCTAGATATAGAGGGCTTTCTGTAATGGCTAGGCCTTTATTGTCCTAAGAATGTAATATTTTTAGACAGACATTTTTACTATAGACACAATATGTATGTAATTTTTTGGACTAAATATTTGTTCTTCTAGCAATGGTCTGGTTTCCTTAGTGGCAAACCAATGGGGAAGATGTAAACAACTATGTATATTTTTAATAGGCTAATGAAAGTTTTTAGCCTAAAAAACAAATCTTAACATTTGATCAGTGACTGCTACTAAGAATATTCTAAATATTTAGTGAAGATTAAATCCTTACCATCCACCTAATAATTATTGATAATTAAATTAAAATTTTCAAAGCCCTTTTCCAAAATAAACACATATATCAATATAAAAATTAGACACTCCTAGCAAGGTAATTAAGGTAATTAATTATGCTATACAATTGATGTAAAATAAATTTTAACTTACAATTTTATTACAATAAGAAATAAAGTAAAAAAGATGATCAAATTTGAGTATGATAACAATTATAACAATATAGTTATTTTATTAATGATATTTATATTACTGTATTAGAATTCTAATAAATACTCTATTTTCAATTTTATAGTTTTATTATTTAAAAGAGTTATAATATTATAATTGGCATGACAAAATCTGGTAAGTTTGAAAATTGGGCAGACTAGGGATCAAACTCAGGACCTGGCCTTGGACCGAGAATCCTTGCCTCTTCAATATAAAAGTGTAGATTTATAACTCTAACACCCTTTGTTTGAGCCAAAATTGTTGGCCTCCTAGCCATTGCCAACCAAAAAATGGACAGGCTAGGAATTGGACCCAGGACATGCTCTCCACTGGTGCGCTGCTCTACAATTGAGCTACATGCCCTTTCAAGAAAGGTATCCTTACCAGTTCACTCTAAAGGCGTGGATCGTTTCATACTATTTTGCACTCTAAAAGAAGTTTGACCCCAACGAAATTTGATCCCTCCGACGAAATTTGGTCCCTCTCGGCTCACGTTAAACCCCAAATTAGATGGATCTAGGCTGATATATCAAAAACCCTAGGCTACAAGTCTTTTGTAGGCTGCTCCTAAGGCACACTATTCCTTGTCTATTATAATTGAGTATTTTCCTTAGCCTAAGTATCTTTGGTAAGCCTTTTCAATTGTCACCTCGGAACCCTACAACAAGAATATCCTTTAGTGACCTGAACTGGGAAGCCTTCCATGTGGTGAAATCCCACTAAAGAGCAGGAGGTGGATTGCTGAGGTGACACTCGCATCCACCTCATTGTTGTGTCTTCGTCTCGCTTTTGCCTTGTGAAGCATCTCACAATACCTGGTACATTTTGAGACAACAGTCCCACCGCATAAACTCTAACTAGGACAATCCAACTAGTAATCCATCTAGAAAGGCATTTCCAAAGTTATAAAATAAATGCATAACTTATAAGCCATAAATTCCCCTATGGAATTTCTGGCCATAGCCTTATTTTATAAAAATACAAAATCAATGTTTTCCCTTTTATGCTAGCCTCTTAAATTGTAGAGCAAACAAGAGGATTATACCAATTATCATTAGCTCCTATTAAAATTTGAACCGGTTAACAGAATCAGAGCAGTAAATCAGATTTTTGAATGGATTTCCAGCCTTTCAAAATGTATTGCAAATACAATCCTTAGGGGCTGATGTACATACAATGTATGACTATTTTTCTGTGGCCAGCATGCCCACTAACACTACCGGTATCCTTTACATAAGATGTTCCAAAAACTTGAATATCTAATTGAGTACTATATCAAAATATGTCATCATTAGTTGACATGTTACAGATACCCAGCCAAATAAGATTAGAAGTCTAAAAGGTCATAAGACCTTGAGGAGAACCCTTAGGTGTTGATGCACATACAATGTATGACTAGTTATCTGTGGCCTACATGCCCACTACCATTACTAGTATCCTTTACATAAGCTGTTCCAAAACCTTAAATATCTAACTAAGTTCTAATCAAAGTATGTCATCATCAGTTGACATGTTATAGATCACCAGCCAAATAAGATTAGAAGTCTAAAAGGTAACAAGACCTTGAGGAAACTAGATGCCCCTCGGCAAATTCATCTAAAACAAGAAAACTTTGAGCCAAATGCAAAGCTTCCTTAGTGAATTGGAAAAACTGTTTAGTTCTTTAAATATAAGTAAAAATAATCATCTGATAATGACGAGAGGTATCCTCCAATGTATTCCCAACTCTAAAAGGCTCAAACTGTGGACCTGGATGTGATTGTTCATCCTTTTGATAGCGATATCAGAGTCCCCAAAAACCTGTAGTTGCACTATATTTTTCTCTGTAGCGCACTGTAATAGGAAAAATAATGTTCTAAATTCAACGTGATTTTTAATACCAATAACCATATATGCCTTACTAGTGAATTTCTGATCCTTAGCAGTGAATAACACAATACCCAGACTACATAAGTGTTATGGACCTATTAGTGTCAGTGTTTGCAGCCTTCCTCCAGTGATCAAACATGCTCTTACAAAGTGATTTTAAGGTGTCAAGGTCAAATTATGTCATTTCAGTGAGTCTTCAAGCAAAATTTGGTCACTAGGCATTAGGTCTAAGGTTTGATTTTACCCTTGTCAAAGTTGTCCAAATGAAATTCCATGTCACCATTCATCTGAGTGTACCATCATTCAGAGGGTTGTCATTATCATGTCAAGTTCCACTGGGTCATTTTACACCTTGTTCATGCTTCAGTTGCACCCAGGTAAGGTCATTTCCCTCTCCTAGGGTTTTGAAGGCAATTTCTCTTGGATGGTCAAATCATCGGCAAAACTTGTATCTTGATGTTCATACATCTTCCCCTATCCTTAAAGTACCTTATCAAACACTTCCCATCACTGAGATCCCCCAAATTCCTCATTTTCGCACAAACCCTAGTTTCTTGCTACAACCTGGCAATTTTCTAGGTTGGGCCTGTGTTTTGCCTTTTTGGACCCCTTCCCCTCACTCAATTTCTGAGATTCCACTTTCCCCTACTTCCTAACATCCCTCCATACTTCAGAAAATTTCCTCAAAAATTTAGAAGCTCCCTATCCCCTTCATTTCGCTTCATTTCGACAAATCTCTTGTTCCCCACATCGGGGCAGGTTTCACCCAAATGATGTTTCTGAACAAGGAAAGATGAATTTGGAAAAAATGAGAGAGGTTTTTTTCCACCACATACCAATTAATAAAAACCTTCTTCACTTTTCACACAGGTGTCATGGTTTTGAAGAAATGTCAAAAATGCAATTGCCTCGCGAGAATTGATGCACCTCTGAAGTGACCTTGGGAAAATCAAGTTTTCTCCTAGCTTGGTTGGTCAAATGACTTTCGTGATGAGTCAAATGATAATTAGACACAAATATATTTCCAATGAGCTATCATGAGCTCAATTTGGAGTTGAGGAAGGCACATTTTGACCAGTCTTGGGATATTTGATTTTTGACATGGCAAATAAGCTCCAAATTGAAAAATTCTAGTTGGGTTGGAAAATAGACTCAAAGACCTTTCCAACGCGCTATCCTGCACCCAATTTGGACACCGAGAAGGCCTCCAAAATTCACATGGAAAAGGGCGCGACACACAGAAGGAGGATCGCGACGCATATAACCAGGGCGCGGCACACACAGACAGGGGCGCGGCGCACAGAGACAAAATGCCCAGAACGTGCCAAAACCCCCTCAAATCTTTTGTGAAGACCCTCTAATTGCAAGGTAGGCTCTCAAACTCACTTGTGCATCAAATTTGATAAATATATTGTGGGTTATTGCCGATGATGGAATGAAAAAACATTTCATAAGCAAACACAAGAAGACACCAAAGAAAATACCATTTTCTAGGGTTGTGTAACAGTGTCATTGTTGCCAAGGCTTGATTTTTCCTACCCTACCCCTGTTCCTTATTCCCCCATCTCATTTCTCCGATTACCACTACCCTAACACTGCCAAACTCATATTCCCTTTCCCCCTCCTATTGCTCAATAGAAACCCTAAACCCTACCCCATCAAAATACCCAAACTCCTCCCATATCCCTAACAAATTTCTCCCTATAAACCCTATCCCCATTTCATCACTCCCTTCCTAACAATCCCTGTTTCATTGCTCCCCTTGGTAACAAATATTTTAAAAGGCACCCAGCCTCCCATCATCATCAAAGGGGTAGCCTAATCATAGTCCACATTGCAGTCATGTCATCACAGCATTCGTCTGAGTATGAGAGGGAGACATAGAGTGACTCATCCTCAGAAGAGCAGGCTCCCAGGAGACACCACAAGAGTGGCAAACATTTCAGGAACGAACCCACTACCCTCACCGAGTTGCAAGCATGCCCTCTTGCCATGTCATGCTTCCAGCACCTATCATGTTTTGAATTTTGTCAAAGGGTGGCAAATGTCAGAGTTCATCATGAGTTGGCCCGTTTATTTGTGCTTCATCTACATGGAGGTCAATCTACACTTGGAGAAGTTGTTGGAGAAGGCAAACAGGGACAAGACCATATTGAGGAGGATGGCTTGTCATTACAGGGCACGGAACATAAGAGCAAAGGCTCGAATAAGGAGCTTGAAGGCTAAATTGAGCAAAGCAACAAAAGAGGCAAAAGAGAAAGATAGGCTTCGAATCTTGGCTGAATCTTCCTTGGCATAGCATAGTACTTCATAGAGGACTTCCAGCCCAAATTTCAAGGAATTTGGGGAAATTTTGGTCACATGACAAATTTTTGGCACAAACACAGGTTTTTTCTCTATACGCGCCGCGCCACCATCGCGACGCGTAAAATTGGGAGCTCCAAATGAGAAATGGTTTGCATTTTTGGATTCAGCATGCAAAATCACAACTAGTAGCACATGGAGCAAGAAATTTGGAGAAGATCTTGGCCACCAAAAGGGCAAAAAACACTCAAAAATGGCCTCACTGCCCCTATTTTGACACACATGAAGTAGTCTTGGGAGAATGAAGATTTGGAGGGGAAAATGAGCTCCAAATTCAAAAATTCCACTTAGGTTGGAAAGTAGACATGACAGGCTTTCCAACGAGCACACTTGGGCACATTTTGGACTCCGGAAAGTGCCTCAACACTGGCCTCAAAGTGGCACGATGCATACAGGAAAAGGGTGCGACGCATATAGGAAAATGGGCCAGAATGCCTCTATTTCGCGAAATTTCGCTTCCCGACATTTTGTAAGTGGGCCCACTCATATGAACTTCAGTTTTTTGGCACCTAAGGCAGTTTTATAAGTATTTTCACTCCAGATGGTCAGTTATCCAAGTGGCAAAGGAAGGCAAAGGGCCACCCAAGCCATTTGTCATGTTTGTGGCGCTGCACCTGTAACTGCTGTTTGGCTCTCCACCTTCATTTCTTAATGATTCGAGTAACTCCCCAACCCTTGGGCGTTCTATCTCTTCATGGCACATTCTATATATTGTATGAAAACTATTTGCAAAGGGTTGGTTGGCTTGTAAATTCTGGGAGACTGTGGGAAAGAAACTATGTTTCTACATTGTATATTTTTTACAGAGGATTAATGAAAGGCAGTGGCTCTGTTTCATGAGATTCATGTGGTTGTGAGTGTTGCAAATGTGTCTCTTATGTTTCATATGTATCTTGTTATGTTCCATAGTTCATTTCATATTCATTTCCAGTGAAATTTTCTAAGTTAGCTAAGGTAGAATTCAATTTTATTGCTCTGCCTGTGAGAAAATTTCATGTTCAGTGTTCATTCTTCTGTCGAAAAGGATTCATATTGTCCATGCCTTTTTCACCCTCTTAATCCATCTCTCCATTCCGCACTATCATAAACTAAATTTCTAGGCTTTCCGCCTATCTTGCCTCACGAAGTAATCCGTGCCTTTGTATTAAGTTCTATGTTCATTGAGGTCCATCGGTCCCATACCATCCCAGAAACGTAGTCATTCATAAAAATCACTTCTTATATTCATTTTCACTTACTAGCCTAAGATAAATAGTTCACTGTAAGTCATCTCAGGCCATTTCATTTACTTATTCACTGAGTGTGACTAGGAGAGAGCCCTCTCCTGTTCTGGTAGGGCTAGCTACCAGACTGAGAGTGGTTTGTGGTTACCCTGAATTTTTCCTTCTTTCAGTGTAAGGTGGATTTAGGTGCTAACAGGATCCTGGCAGGCCGCATCAAAGAAGCTCCACGCATAATCCTTGTTCATAATCATATGACTGGGTTTTGGCTTTATACTAGACTTAAAAGAAGAAAACAATGAAATCACTTGTAATAAAACTTTGAAAGTGGGCACTTAGACATTCGCAAAAAACCTGGCATTCCTCACTGAGCAGATTCCCCAAGTAATCAAGTATGGAAGTGTTATATGTTCCTTCGGCTCTCTTCTATTAAAGTGCTCTCGACCGCACTCTTCCAGGATCAATTTATCCCACAAATGCTGAAGTGAGGTCTGATGTTCAACTTCTTTCCACACCTATATTGATTAAGGGCATAATAAAAATAAATGCAAGGAATTTCCTTCATTACTTCTACCAAGGATGCAAAAGCTCGAAGTACCTTTCATGATAATATCTTTCAGGGAAAATCAAAGTCGATTTGTGGCCACTTCAATCATGGACATTTGTGCCACATTCCTGCATGTTTCCCATTGTTTCCAGGGTAGATTTGCATAAGATAGGGCACTGCAGTAAAAGTATGTGTCTGTGGGTTATGTTCAAAAGTTCGAGTGTTCTTTTGAGGAGATATATCAAGATATGGGGCACTCCTTTGAAGCCCAAACACAATATCTAAAACAAGAAATTGGACGTGCTTGTGATGGGAGTTATAACCAGCAGCAACGATAACTTAACAACAGAGGAAAGGTGTTGATTTGATGCTACTTTTGGGCCTGTCCACATTCATTTATGACAGCAGAGAAAGGCACAGTACTTGAGATGTTTATTTCAATTATTTTTGGATCTGCAGTCCTGCTGGTATAAATAGTTACAACCAGCGTTAGAGGTTCGTGAGGGAGTTAACTTTACTGATTCCATGAAGGGCACCCTCAATGAGGAGTTACATTAGGGTGACTTGCAGGAAAGTCATTATTTACTTGAGTTATGCCAGCGAGGAGGGTACACTCCTTGGTTGTTACTTTAGATCTGATAGCATTTAACTATGAGCAATATTTTAATTGAGTGACAAAGGCATTTCTCAACTAGTTGTAAAAGAGGAACTTAAATGCATACTTAATAAAGCTTATGACAATATAGTTTTGTGCCAGTGTCATAAAGGAGTTTTTGTGATGTGGGAAACAACTTCAGTTGTTGTAGCTTGGAAAACAACTATCGCAAGTTTTGTCACTACTTAATGATCACCAAAAAGTCCCCCAAGGCATGCTTAGTATTTGTATTGAGGGAATTAAAATATAAAACTCTTTTAATAAGAAAGTTTGATTCCCTGTTTGAGAAAGGCATGGAGAATTTGTTTTTGTGTATTTACATGGGTCTGGAATGTACATGGCAATAATCCTGGATATTTGATGAGGAGCTCTATTGATCTGTGGGTGTTGTAGTTCTACACATTGTAAGGGGTGTTTTTTTGTGGCCTCATGAGATTCTTGAAGGTTAGTTTAATGGTCATATCATGTTTTTATTATAAAGTATTGATGTTTTGTATTGATTTAATAGTTGATTGGTTATAAATTAATTGTTAAATGATTGTAAAATAAAAATGTTTTAATTGAATATATATAAACAGTTACCCTACGTAACTACTTTTTTGTAAAATCATGCACAACCTAAACATTAGTCCACGAAACTGACTATTAGGTAGAATTTTTCAGATACCTTGGTTTAGTATTCCTTAGAAGCTGTATATTTTCCTACTGGTTTTTTGCATCCTAACATTCTGGGATTTATGTTTGGCGAAAGAGTATGGTGACATGATCCATTCTTTTGTGTAGGTTAAAACTGCAATTTGTTAAGGGCATTTGGTTTGATGCAATCAAAATAAAGGAATGAGTAGCATTTTTAGAAGAGCACAGAGGATACTTTACCTTCAACAATAGCATTAATAGGCGAGTCCTTAAATAGCATTCTTGGACTCTATCATGCAAACTTCTCAGATGATATTCAACATTATACATAATTGTTTCTATTTGGATCTTCTCTGAGTTGGACTTTTTAAATGGTTCAAGAAAGGCATTCCCTACTTCGATCAACTGTTTTCTACTTTATAACAAAGAGCTGCTTCAGCGATTTTAAATAAGTTGTATCCTATTAAACTATGTTAGTATTTTAAACTACCTGTATCCTATTAAACTATATTAACGAAAACACAGACGAGTAAAACACCGAAACGAGCCTTCAAACCCTTGTAGAGAAAAGATGGATTCAGAGCGAAGAAGTTAAGGTGAAAGAAAACCTAAAGTGTTGGGTTATTGAGTTTGGAGATTCTTTTAAGGGTTTCAAAAGGGTTTCTAGAGACTTCTTGGCTACCGGCCAAGTCGATATACAGTTGCCACTAAAGGGTTAATTTCTTTTAATTGTGAATTTTTTTTAAATAAAAAGAGTGAAAATGGTATTTTTACAAAGTTAGGGCTTTCTTTTGCTTCAAGAAAGGTATCTCTCTAGTTTTTTAATTAATGGACTTCTTGGTTTTCGCTTTTTGCGAGGCTTCTATACAAGTTTAAATATATTATTAGTATTATTTTAATGTTAATGGTTTTATTAACCCATTAGGTGATTGATTGATTTAATTTAATGTGATTTTGTTAATTTATTTTTATTTATTTTCTATTCTTTATACACTAATGGTGTTGGCGGTGACTTTAAAACTAGATAATAATAATAATAACATGTACCAAAATCAACATAATAAAAATTGATAAAAACCACCAACAATAGCCCTTGTAAAAACAAAAGAAAATACAGACGAACAAAAAAGCAATTACATGACGTTCACGAAATGCATCCAAGCAAAACAACAATTGCATGAAATTCACAAACGCAACCAAGCAAAAACACGATTGCAAACATTCAAGCAGACAAAACTTCTCGACGACCTATTTATAATCAAGCAAACGATGGCGTTGAAAACTTGACCAATGCTTGAACAATGCCTTCTTCAGTCCAGCACTCATAATTTTAGTGATACCTTTAAAAAATAATAAAAAAGTGCACGGAGTCTATCCAGAAGTTCGCGTATCTTCTAATAAAACACATCCTTAACAACCCAAACACATAAAAACCTGCCACCTGTAGTAATCGAATAACACATAAACCTGGAGGCACCTACAGCACTCAAATAGTATAAAACCTATAGAGGCACTACTTTTTAAAAGATCAAACCCCTAAAAGTCATCTTCTGTAATCACACTTAAACCCCCAAAGACATCTGCTGCATAAACCCACATAAAAACCTCTAAAGCTACCTACAGCTTTCAAGCCACTTAAAACCCTTAAAAACTTTCATGCACAAACCCTTGGATAAATAGTTCAAGACCTACACTCCATTAACACGAAAGTCGATCACAGATCTAGTCAATACTTAAAATAGAAATATAGACCTTAAGACAAAAATCCCACTAAGTAAAACTTCCATTCAAGACGAACATACACATTGCATCATCGAAAACCACTACCCACACACAAAGCCATTGATTTTCAGCTGCTTAAGGACGAAAACATTAAAAAGTTTAATATGGTAGCGGCCACTTACATTTGAGGAATTGCTGATGAGCTCTCTAAGAAAAATTTCCTTGTTGCTGTAAAAAGTTTTGATAATAAGAGTCAAAAGCTGGTTGATCTCAGCCTGGAAGACAAAGGTCTCAACTTCACCAGCTTCCGCCATGATTTCTCCTTGAAAGCTTAACGAAAACACAGAAGAGAAAAAGGCTGAAACGAGCCTTCAAACCCTTGTAGAGAAAAGATGGATTCGGAGCAAAGAAGTTAGGGTGAAAGAAAACCTAAAGTGGTGCGTTATTGAGTTTGGAGATTCTTTTAAGGGTTTCTAGGGACTTCTTGGCTACCGGCCAAGTCGGTATACAGTTGCCACTAAACGGTTAATTTCTTTTAATTGTGATTTTTTTTTTAAATAAAAAGAGTGAAAATGGTATTTTTACGAAGTTAGGGCTTCCTTTTGCTTCAAGAAAGGTATCTCTCTAGTTTTTTAATTAATGGACTTCTTGGTTTTCGCTTTTTTGCGAGGCTTCTATACAGGTTTAAATATATTATTAGTATTATTTTAATGTTAATGGTTTTATTAACCCATTAGGTGATTGATTGATTTAATTTAATGTGATTTTATTTTTTTACTTTACTTATTTATTTATTTTTTTTTTCTATTCTTTATACACCAATGGTGTTGGCGATGAGTTTAAAATTGGATAATAATAATAATAATAATAATAATAACATGTACCAAAATCAACATAATAAAAATTGATAAAAACCACCATCAATAGCCCTTGTAAAAACGAAAGAAAATACAGACGAACAAAAAAGCAATTACATGACGTTCACGAAATGCATCCAAGTAAAAGCACAATTGCATGAAATTCACAAACGCAGCCAAGCAAAAACACAATTGCAAACATTCAAGCAAACTAAACTTCTCGACGACCTATTTATAATCAAGCAAACGATGGCGTTGAAAACTTGACCAATGCTTGAACAATGCCTTCTTCAATCTAACACTCATAATTTTAGTGATACCTTTAAAAAATAATGAAAAAGTGCATGGAGTCTATCCAGAAGTTCGCGTATCTTCTAATAAAACACATCCTTAACAACCCAAACACATAAAAACCTGCCACCTGTAGTAATCGAATAACCCATAACCCTGGAGGCACCTATAGCATTCAAATAGTATAAAACCTCTAGAGACACTACTTTGGGAAAGATCAAACCCCTAAAAGTCATCTTCTGTAATCACGCTTAAACCCCCAAAGACATCTGCTGCATATACCCACATAAAACCTCTAAAGCTACCTACAGCATTCAAGCCACTTAAACCCTTAAAAACTTTTAGGCACAAACCCTTGGATAAATAGTTCAAGACCTACACTCCATTAACAGGAAAGACAATCACAGATCTAGTCAATACTTAAAATAAAAATATAGACCTTAAGAGAAAAATCCCACTAAGTAGGACTTCCATTGAAGACGAACATACACATTGCATCATCGAAAACCACTACCCACACAAAAAGCCATTGACTTTCAGTTGCTTAAGGATGAAAACATTAAAAAGTTTAATATGGTAGCGGCCACTTACATCTGAGGAATTGTTGATGAGCTCTCTAAGAAAATTTCCTTGTTGCTGTAAAAAGTGTTGATAATAAGACTCCAAAGCTGGTTGATCTCAGCTTGGAAGGCAAAGGTCTCAAATTCACTAGTTTCCGCCATGATTTCTCCTCGAAAGCTTAACGAGAACACAGACGAGAAAAACGCTGAAACGAGCCTTCAAACCCTTGTAGAGAAAAGATGGATTTGTAGCGAAGAAGTTAGGGTGAAAGAAAACCTAAAGTGGTGCATTATTGAGTTTGGAGATTCTTTTACGGGTTTCTAGAGAAAGGCATAGAAAATTTTAGGGGCGAATGTTCGTCCTTTGGCGAAATTAAGGGGTTTTAAATTTTTAGTGGGCGAATATTTTGTATCATAGTACATTTTTACAAATCACCTCAAATAGCCCACCTTATTTTAAGGGAGGGGGTAAAAAAGGTAAATTTAGCCCTTGAAATTAGGAGTTACAACCTTCCATTCACCCATTTTCAAGAATAGGTTTTATTTAAGTGAATTCATTCGCCCATTTTCAAGAATAGGTTTTATTTAAGTGAATCCTATGGGCCAAATGCTCAAATACCATATTTATAAAAGAGGTATGGTAAATTAATAAAAATATAAATAAATGAGAGGTATGGTAAATAAATAAACCATTTTTATATTTACTCCATAAGTCACCTTATATACATGCAAGGGTGTAAACAAATAAAAATATAAGTAAAGTGGAGGTATGGTAAATAAATAAAACCGCTTTTTATATTTAGTCCATAACCCTCGTTCTATTTATGAAGGCTCAAGAAAGAGGTTTTATTTAAGTGAATCCTATGGGCCAAATACCATATTTGTTAAAGAGGTATGGTAAATTAATAACAATATAAATAAATGAGGTATGGTAAATTAAATAAAACCTCTTTTTATATTTAGTCCATAACCCTCGTTCTATTTATGAAGGCTCAAGAAAGAGGTTTTATTTAAGTGAATCCTATGGGCCAAATACCATATTTGTAAAAAGGTATGGTAAATTAATAAAAATATAAATAAGCGAGAGGTATGTTAAACAAATAAAACATTTTTTATATTTACTCCATACCCTCGTTCTATTTATGAAGGCTCAAGAAAGAGGTTTTATTTAAGTGAATCCTATGGGCCAAATACCATATTTGTAAAAAGGTATGGTAAATTAATAAAAATATAAATAAGCGAGAGGTATGTTAAACAAATAAAACATTTTTTATATTTACTCCATAAGTCACCTTGTATTTATGAATGGTATGGTAAATTAATAAAAATATAAATAAGCGAGAGGTATGTTAAACAAATAAAACATTTTTTATATTTACTCCATAAGTCACCTTATATACATGCAAAGGTGTAAACAAATAAAAATATAAGTAAAGTGGAGGTATGGTAAATAAATAAAATGTCTTTTTATACTTACTCAAAAGGTATGGTAAATAAATAAAAATATAAATAAACTAGGCGCATGGTAAATAAATAAAACCTCTTTTTTATATTTAGTCCATAACCCTCCTTCTATTTATGAAGGCTCAAGAAAGAGGTTTTATTTAAGTGAATCCTATGGGCTAAATACCATATTTGTAAAAGAGGTATGGTAAATTAATAGACATATAAATAAACGAGAGGTATGGTAAACAAATAAAACATTTTTTTATATTTACTCCATAAGTACCATGGACTAGATTGTTATTAATACCATGCAAAAAAACATTATTAACCCTAATATTAGTATTAATAAAAAGAAAAATGGCACATGGTATTGACCCATGGTATTCACCTGGAATGTAGCCTATTTAAATGGGGGAATAAACCAGCATAGCTCCATCTTTACACTGGATCTACTAACCCCTGAGAGGTATCAAATATCATGATATGCAAACTAGCATAGAGTGAAAAAATATTTGATCCCTCTTGGGGCTTGGTGGGTCAAGAGTAAAAATGGATGTTGTAATTTAATGTATGTTAAACATTTTAGCTTGGTTAAAAAAAAAA
>APFE030790052.1:0-13076 GCA_000404065.3 Pinus taeda
TATAATGTCGTTGCATCATTTTCTTATATAATATATGGATTTAATTATAACATAGATTTAATAATAATACATCACTTAGAAATCACACATTAATTATGGGAATCACATTATCCATATGTATGTTTTATAAATAATTTGGTTATGTTTTTGTTATCTATTCACTTTTTTTTCTTCTTTTTTTTTTCCACTGGAAAAATCCGTAATTTTCATTAAGAGAAGAAAATTACATATTGTAAATGCGGTAGCATATGCTAAATCTTTTCATACCAAGATCCACCACACAGGGTGATCTGCCATTGTATACCAAATATAATGATGATAGCCTATTTTACTGTCTGGCTTGTTTGCCTGTACAAGACCATGCAGGGTCAAATTTCTCTATATATATGTTTTTCGTAGATAGTCAAAAAATTCCAGATTTTATGCATTTATTTCTCTGATATTCGGGACTGTTGTTCCTATTGGGCTCTCCGGTCTATATATGGCCTGTGGAAGAAACGGTGCTGCTCAGACCCTTGCTGTTCCAATATTATCCATTCTCCTTTGGGAAGTGCCAGAGCCTCCTTGGATAATTGATCAGCGCAGTTGTTATGTTCCCTGTATATGTGAAAGCAAGAGATGTGATTGAATGCTGCCTTGAAAGTTTGTATTTCATACATTATATTGCTGAGAATATATATGTGACAAGTTGTAATAAGGTTGAACCAATTTCCAACAGTCTTCAAATCCCCATATATATTAAGATTTTGACACTGCTGTTCCAAGGAAAAGTGTAATAAATTGCGAAAAGCCATTATTTCCGCAAAGTTGTTTGAGCCCACACCAAGCCCCATCTGTACTTTGAATCTATGATTTTCGTTTATATGAATCACGAATCCTCCCCCACAGCCAATTTGGTTTGCTGCCCCGTCTGTTACCTATTCACTTTATTTGATGAACACTTTGTTTAAATAGTTGCAAATTATTATAATAAGTAATAATTTAATTAATATGGTTATGAAATTTATGAATTTAAGACGATCACGAAGCATATTACCTAAGCAAGCAAACTAGTACAGGGTTGAACCTAAACGAACTTAGCGAATAAATATTTGATAAGATAGTTAATTAGATATATATAGAGTTATGGATATTAAATTATATTAATGTAACGAAATGAATAAAGGAATTAAATATGGAATATTTTATTTACCCATCAGCTTGGCCTAGTTACATGGTGGAGATATAAAAAATGATGAGATATAAAAAATGATAAATAGAAGTTTCATTGTATCTGGAGATATAAAAAAATGATGGATAGAAGTTTCATTGGATATCAAGTTGATGAAGAAGCAATTTGTAAAGATGCGTAAATAATTTATTTCTTTCTTAAGAACTATCTATCCATCCAGAAGCAGAGTACATATTATTTGGGAACCTTATCTGTTGTCCTACATAAATTATATAGCTAATATTGACAACTCCTCGAACAAACCCGTTGTTCCTTCTTTCAGAGAGAAGGCCACCATGGTCGATCTGGTGAGTGCAGGGGCGTTGTTTATTTTTGCTGAGAATGAAAAATGTAGGCAAATGATTTACCCTACTACAATGCCCCTAAACTCTATAAATCAGAACATGGACAAAAAATGAAAATCTAAAAGAAAAAATAATATGGTCGCGGGGTTTCTTAGATGGCCAAGAAGTAGCCTTGAAAGAATTATGTTATAAATAATTAACAAAATATCCATTTCCAGTCTTATAAAAACCCTGCGGTTCTTGAAAGGAAGGAATCCCTTCTTGTAACCCTAATGCTTAAATATTTAGATTGCAAATCCAAGGGAATACATGGTGAAATCTTTTAAAAAACAAAATTTATACCCAAAGGATTTACAACCGACAATATTATCTACATAGCTTGCCAACTATATTCATGAGATAAACAGAAAGAAGAAGTATTGTGTTACGGGAGCTATGAGAAAGCCAGGGGTTTACAATCTCGAGAACAGGGATAATCCTTGACAAAACCTGTGAAAAACATAAAAAGCATGACAATGTAAGATATTATACTAGACGAAAACTGTGACTATATGTGAATATTAAAAAAACTGTAAAAACCAAATGTGAATCGATACCCTTTTAGAAAGGCCCTACCTCTGGTAGAAGAGTGGACACGCACAGGTGAGAACCCTTCTCAATGCAGTGAAGTAATCAACACTTTTGGAATGAAAAATGTGGAAAACTTTCTGATAAAGGTCTTAAGAGAACACTTGGTAAGTAATTTGTGGAAGTTGAATGTGTCTAGAGCATTAGCCACAGATAGTACATGCCTGGCACAGTAAGGAAGACGCGAACTTTTGTATCTGGACCTTGGCTATTATTAAATGGTAATTCATATAAAAAGGATGGTAGATGACTCACATAATTAAACATTTAATTAAAAAAACTGTCAACCATTCACGTCACATGTGTTATTAAATTCGAAAATCTGTGCCTGATGTTCGAGGGATGTACCACCATCGTCGCCATTTGTCTACATCTCTGTCATTTGCTGCGTGAGAGACTTGAGTTTTAGATGCAGAAAGAAATTACCTTTCCAGTGTGGGTTGTGCGATGGATTGGGCATTGTTCTCTTAAAATCTCAGCAGCCAGATTAGTTTGTTTTCGACCACATCGCTGTCATTTGCTATGTGAGAAACTGAGTTTTAAAAAAAAACGAAATTTCCTTTTCCTTGTGCGTTGTGCGATGGATTGGCCAGATTAGTTTGTTTTCGACCACCTCTCTGTCATTTGCTGCGTGAGAGACTGAGTTTTAAAAGAATAACGAAATTTCCTTTTCCTTGTTCGCTGTGCGATGGATTGGGCATTGTTCTCTTCAAATCTGAGCAGCGACATTAGTTTGTTTTCGACCGTGTGATGTGTGATGTGTGAGAAACTGGATGTTGTGTTATGTGTGAGACTAAGTGCTCTGAGTCTGGAGTTAAAGTATTAATACAGCACTGGATGCTTTGCTATAAAGAATTGAAATGACTCTCTTATTTGTTTTTCAGTAATTTGAATTCATAAGATACAAGTAAAATTAGGTTATTGTTGTCCAGACGAATCCCCTAGGTTATTGTTGTCAAAACGAATCCCCTATTGAATTCTTCCAATTTGGCACTGTGTACTCTGCATGTGATCTGTAGCGGAATCCTGTTATACAGTGCCGTTTGATCCGGTATATATTGCCATTCGATCCATGTGAAGATTTGTTTTTATACCATATGAGAATCTCGTTATCTATGTATTTTGTCAGGATGATTAACCACAAGACTATATACATTACCACTGCGAAGATTGTTGGAGGATCCGATTTGATCCAATTTATGATTGCAAGAGCTAATGGGCATACTATAGGGTATTAAATGCCCGGCTACATGCGCTCTTGTTAGCTCTTTAACATGTGCGCGTGGTGATAGATAAATAAAAAAGCAGTAGTCTATAACGCGACTTTTTGAAAGCTTTTCCGGCAGATTTTTCGGTCAAAATCCGGCAGCAATTCATTGGAATCTCAAGTTTGATAGCTAGTTTCTGCACAATCGATGGCTCCCAGGGGTTTTTCAGGGCGCTGAATCCAAATATGCAGTTAAAAAACCATTTAACTGCTAAAAATCAAGATTTAACCTCATTTCTTCTGCCGGATTCCGTCACCAGAATCTCCAAAAAGTCGCATTATAGACAACTCCAATAAAAAATAAGCGCCAGCTTGTTAAAGAGCTAATGGGGCGCATGCGCTCCTGTTAGCTTTTTAATGTGCGCGTGGTGATAGATAAATAAAAAATACGCGCCAGCCTGTTAAAAAGGTAATGGGGCACATGTAACTGGACATTTAATGCCTTATAGTATGCCCATTAGCTCTTGCCAGTTATGATAAGAGCAGTACATATTTTGTATATTTTGCTTGAGGATTTGGTTTGTATTTATCGTAGTCAGTACACTGAAATTATTGCCAAATAAAAACATGACTAATAGAATATTAAATAAAATAAAATATTAAATAAAATAGATATTTTTTAAATTTTGCAAATAAATATTAAAAAAAAAATATTTTTAATTTTACAATATTTACATTGGAAAATTATTTTTAATTTTTAGTCAAGAGCTCACTTATTATTTTTAATTTTTAGTCGAGAGCTCACTTACTAATTAAGGAATCAACGACTTACCGAATGGGTATTCCTTAACGACTTACCGAATGGGTAATCCCCGCAAGCGACAGGATAATAAGCTAACTTTCACTTCAAAAGAGTTTTATTTCCTATCTATTTTGGACATCCGACTCTACTTTAAAGGTCCAAACAGATTTTGCACCATCCCAGCGCAACAAAGCCAATATGTTGTGAGCAATAAAATAAAGTAAAAATTAAACAACATAAATGAGAACTTTTTGATGGATTGGGCAATGATGAGTTGGTAGTTTTTTATAATTAAATTTTATTAAACAATTTAACAACAACAAAAGTAACTAACTTATTCTGAAACAAAAGTAACTAACTAATAAAAGTATTTTTAATGCCAACAATATCATATAAGTTCAAGTGAGACTTAATGTTCAAGTCATACCAGAAATATTACTTTATCTACATTTATAGTAGAATGTAGGGGCCTAGACATACTACTTTATCTACATCTATAGTAAAGTCCACTGCACTACACATTCTTTGATAAAATGGGTCAATTTCACACCACAATAATCAATCTGCCCCATTCATTCGTACTCAACTAATATTTCACATTACAACAATCAATCTACCTCATTCACTCATAATCAATAAATTAAATGGTACCATGGCCTATATGGTAGATTTTCTGGGTAAAATGCTCCAATTGGTACAAAATAGTGAATTGTTTTGTGAAATTCTGTTTTATTGTTTTTTATTTTAATTTAGCTATATTTAAACTAGGCTGCAAGAACTAGTTACTATATGGCCTTTGTTAGAAATACTAGTGTATAATTTAATTGACCTCAAATTATTTAAATTTGTAAATTGTAATCTATTATAAAAAAAGACCAAAATAAATGAAGAATAATTTAAATGTAAAACAAAATTACAATATTTAATTTAAACTATCATATATCTATCTTCACCACGGATCAATCAAGGTGAAGGGATCAAATCTCTTCAGGGGCAAATCTTTCTTCAAATTTTACATTAAAAAAAATTACACCTCCATAAATTTTATCTCTCCAATCTAAATCCGCAGATAGATTTAAACTGATATATATATATAATATAATTTTTTCTAACTTTAAATAGAATTTTTATCATATAATCTTCTATTGTGATTTTTTTTTTTAAATTTGAAGGTTGTCGTGACTTCGCACATATAGACAAATCAAGAAAATTTCATTTTGAAATCTTGATCCTTTTGCCTAACAATTAAATCAAGAAAACATACCATCACATAGTTGAGAACAAGCTTCTAGCATCCCCTCCGGAACTTATCATCAAAATCAGCTATAAATATCAGATATGCATTTCACTATGATAAAGGAGAATAAAAGAGTTGCAGGGTAATTGGGGAAGGTGATCAGAAAGCTGAGATCTTAAATCAAATATGGGAACTAATTCCCTGTTAGTTTTCTTGAATTTTTATAATTTGTGGTTAAAAGGGAATCAAATCTTCCAAAACCTTGCTTCTTTGCGCATACAGTTACAACAGAAAATAAAGAGTATAAGAGAAATTGAAAGCAGAGTAGTCACAATTTGTCCTAGAGGTTACAAGTTAACTCCGAGTACGTGGAATTGACTCTGGAGAATTAACAGATAAGCATCAAACTTCAGTTCATATGTCAGAAACCTCAATTGGCTTACTCCCCCGACAGACCCCACTTCTATAAGGTTGATTTGATGGAGCTTCAAAGGTAGTCCTGGAAATGCCAAAATTGGAGGTCTAGTACAAAATAGCTAAGGAGACCAACTTTAGTTATGCGCATGATACAGCATAAGGTTCTAATAAAGTCCAGGCAGTTGCACCAAAGTAAGGACTTGAGATTGCAGCAAATCTACATATATGAAACCTGATTTTGAAAGGCAATGCAAAATTAATAGCACAGGAGGTTCTGAGGCCTGAGAACTGAGTGAGCTAAGCGTAGTTTATTGTTGAAACTTGAACACTGTGATTCAAGAAATAAGAGAATTAATAAATGTCCTCATTTTCAAGGGTCGGTCTTCGTGTTAGATGACTGCTAATAGGGTTGCAGACAAACTTCCAAATGGCGTTGTCAGAGGACCCAATTTCAGGGAAAAAAATTGCATAAATTTGATATGGAAGTGTTTGAACCTTTTTCGGTAGTGGAAATGGATTCAACACCATTAAAAACATGTGGGGCACCCAAAATCTTGAAACTTGACAGCTATAACCCGGATTTCCAAAATTTTCTGCCAGATTTTCTCAAAATCATTACCAGAATTTCCATTATTTTCCAGACAAAATTGTAACCTAGTTAGACTAACACCTTCTCAATAATTGCAACAAAATAGTTGCAAAGGGTGCAATTGTTCCTATTAGAACAAAAGTGATACGGTGTGTGTGGCCACAACATTGATCACAAAACATCGAAGAAAATATACTGAACCTAAACCTTTTTAATAATGACAAGGAGTCATCAGTAGTGTTAAAAAAAAAAAAAAATAATGCACTCAAAGAGCAAATTGAGATGACAACCTAACGAGTGCAATTGTTCCTATTGGAACAAAAGTGGTACAGTGTGTGTGGCACAACAGTTGTCACAAAACATCAAAGAGAATATACTAAACCTTTTTAGTAATGACAAGGAGTCGTCAGTAAAAGATAATCCACTCAATGAGCAAACTGAGATGACAACTTAAGGAGACTATATGAAGAAACAAAAGGTCCATAATTTGTAAACATCAATCAGCTTTTGAATAATGTCATTTACGGTTATTTCCCTTTTAGGCATGATCATTCTAGAGGAAAAATTATGATAGTCACTCTTGACATTGTAAGACTCCTAAAAATCAGATTACCAAAGAAATTTTGTTAATGCTGTACAAAAATTATCTCGTTCACATGCAGGGGCCGAATGGTTTGGGAATCAGACCCAAGTCACATTGATATCACATCTATTTCATGAAATGTACAATTCTATACATGGTGACAATATAAATATTTTACTTAACAATAAAAAAGAGAGTTACATGGATTCGTCTATACCATCTTTAGCTGCAACCATGTTCCAACAAACTTCTCTAAAAAGAACATTGCCAAATCACTGTTCCTTTTGTTAGAAGTTTTGACCCTCACTTTAAACATCCACTCTTTTATCTGCACCCACAGCTATCTGCTCACATGCGACACTTTGAATGCTGTAAGCCACTTCTTGGCTTTGAGAAAAACTTTGAACATGCACTTTCACAGAGATTAAATCTTCCAGTGTATGATGTTCGTGATTAAAAGTCCACAGCACCTTTTAACCAGCAGAACGAGCCATATCTTATCTCAGTAAGATGCCTTCTAAAACCAGTTGTGTCAGGACAGTTGACCTGTTTTAACATTAAAACCAAGATTTTAGCCCTTCTAACCAATAAAAGGAGGGCATAACACATGATCCTACTCCATCTATGTTTTGAAGTAGGAACGAATTAATGACCCTTGATGTTCGCTGAAGACCAAAATTGATACTCTGTAGAGAATTTTAGCATCCAATTTTAATGTTTAAAGGATCCTTCCAGATTATACCCAAATGCCTGGTTGATTATGTACGTTTGGGCATAAAATAATAAATTTTTCTTCATAAATGATTTCAGATCATCGAACGCAGATAATGCTGTTACAGTTGGGGTATAGCATACTGCCCCCCATAGATCAGCCACAGTGACCCATAAGATTAGCCATTAAAATTACTGTGATGCAGAACATAATGGTCTGCAGCAATACTTAAACTAGAGGAGTCCCAGAAACTTATCATTTAACTGCTCGCTTTCCGAGTTTAGATGGCAATAATTCTTGAAAGGACCCATGACCCATGATCTCTCTTCAAGAGATTCTTAAAACTGTTCTTTACGAATACCAGAGTCGTCATTTTCCTCAGTGAACCTTTCATAGAACTTAATCACTTTAGGGTGTGCCTTGATTTTCGATGGATCGAAACCAGTGAGTTCAAGCCCTTCGAGGCTCTTTACACGAGAAAGGGCCACATAAACCATGCCATACTCAAATGCATTGGACAGATCAGTTTGAACTCTATCCAATGTCATACCTTGGCATTTATGCACAGTAAGTGCCCATGATAGGATAAGTGGAACCTGCCTTCTACTAGCCACCACTGTTTTCCCCTCATGGACCTCCCACTCAACAGGTCTTAAAACCTGTTCTGTTTCAAGGCAATGAAAGCGCACAACTGGCCAAAGACCTCTTGGGCTTACATCCCGTGATTCCCTCATCTCACTGTAGGTAAACCCTGTAACCACACCCCTGGCACCATTCGCAAGCCCTATTTCTACATCCAAATTCCAAATAAGCACCACTTGGGCACCTTCACAAAGATAGAGCTCCTTGGGAGCCACTCCATTATATAGCAAATGCTTTTGCGCTCCTGTATCCCTGGCTGTAAATGGGATAATTTCTTTGTTCAATGCCATTAGTTTGAATTCATTCTCGCGTCTGACATTAGCTTTTGTTGGAAAAAGTCGTGTTGGTGTTATACCATGAGTCCAACTTAATGGCCCTGTGCAGTTACTAAGACTCACTTTGGTATTAGGGCTGCACCTACCCCTGCGAATTTCATTCAGCATAACTATAAACTCTCTGTCTGCTTGCCGAAACACTTCATTCAAGTCCATTTGCATATCAAAGCACTTCTTCCAGCACTTAGCTTCAAAAGCAAATTGCTTCCTTAAATTTGGAGGTTTCACAGGTGGAAGCTGAAAGAAATCCCCGGTGACAACCAGCTGCAATCCACCAAATACTCGTTTGTTCTTCCTTATATCCCTGGCTATATAATCTAGCTTGTCAAAAAGCTCGCCATCGATCATACTTATCTCATCAATTATCAGAGCCCTTGCGGACCTCCACCTTCTCAAGGCCTCTGAATTTACCCTGCCGCTAATTATGGATGCTAAAACAGGTGCCGGTTTATCCCCTAATCCGATCCCAGCAAAAGAATGCAACGTTCTACCATTTAGAACACATGCAGTAATCCCAGTTGATGCAGTAACAAATACAGAATCGGGGTCATACAGTTCAAAAAGTACTCTTCTAGCAAATTCAAGCAAGTAACTCTTACCGGTACCCGCTGATCCTGTCACAAATACAGACTTTCCCTGGGAAATAGCTTTCAGTACTTTCCACTGCTGATCAGAAAATGTTGGAGGCTTCGATGTCGATGTTTCAAAAAATCTTCCATCAAAATCATCATCACCCGACCTTAAACCATTGTTCATCCCATCAGATTGGGTGTCTTTACTGCCAGTTTCCCAGAGACGTATCAACTCTTCTTCATTGCTATGACCCAAAAAAATCTGAAGTGCATCCTCCAAGTTGTAGGGCGTCACAGATGGTTCGAGGCTATCACGGTTCTCATTTTCAGAATTATTTCGGATGCCCTCCAAATTATATGGCACCCGAGATAGTACAGAGGAATACCTGTTTTCAGCTCGATTATGCAGAGAATATGTGTCTTTGTTCTCTGCAGGAACGTGATCCTCCCCCGGTGCCCGATATGAGCCGTTGATATCTTCAGAAACCTGATCCTCCACAGATGCCGAATGTGACCCACTACCCTCTGGAGAAAACTGACCCTCCACAGGTGCCCAAATTTCTTCATTGAAGTGGTCATTTGGTTTATGACCTAGCTCTGCTTTGTTCACCTCCTGGTCATTACATACTTCTCCACAGGAGCTGAAAAGCCTTCTCCGTGCCTTGACACTCTGATGTAGCTCCCGCACTCTGTCGGATTGAGGATTAGCAGGGCTAAAGTATTGAACGGTGCTACCAAAGCTGACTGATTCAGTATTAGTGAAGTTCGACTCGGCCATTTGATCAACGTTTGTTGAGCGCTCTTTTCACTAAATCTATAATCGAAGAGAAGCACGTAAGAGTTTGCAAATTGACAAAGCATTACCTCTATACAATGAAGCAAACCCACCCTGAATTTGATGCAGCGCTCTTTTCACTAAATCTATAATCGAAGAGAAGCATGTAAGAGTTTGCAAACTGACAAAGCATTACCTCTATACAATGAAGCAAACCCACCCTGAATTTTATGCATACCACTATGGCAAGAACACATTTCACAAAAGACGGACAGTTGAAAATGAGACAGTTCGATGGCTATATATCATGGGGTTTGCTATGTTAGAAATCATGAAAATGTATATAGCGTAGTGTATAATCCGTAACATATCATTGAAAGTTGTGCAATATCGGGCGTGTGCCGTCAATCCAATGGCACAGAGCTCAATGTGCATAATATTTAATGTTCTGGAGCTGACGAAGAGCTTACTGCTCATGGTGTCGATATCAATTGTAGAGCTCATGGTCACCGCTCAAACTCATCCATTTCTTTACGGTGTTTTCTTTATTTAGCGTACGAGTTTATTATGTGGCCCTGTTACGATCGATTAGGCTCTGACTTTAGGATTGGGTTTCCCTAGGCGGCCGCCGCCGCGCTAGGGCTGTAGAACCCGAAGCTCTTCGGTTTATTTAATTCACATGCGGGGAGGTTTATTTAGTTCAGGTGCACGTACGGGAAGTTAATGCACATAATGAATATATGCCACCAACCATCAACGGTGATTCCTATTTCCAACTCCACTGCAATATAAATGCAGTGTGACATGCAAGGGGAATAAGGGTTGCTTTGCATTTATATTTCTCTCAAAGTTGACTTTGGCATGTTAGTAGCAAGGCAACCCCTATTCCCCTTGCATGTCAGAAGCATTTATATTGCAGTGGAGTTGGAAATAGGATTTGGCACCATCAACTGGTTCTGATGGGCATAAAGGAGTTTTAGATTGGATTTTTTTTAGTATGCTCAGAGTTGATGTAATCACTGTCAATGCCCAAATGGTATTGGATTTGGTCACTCTTAAGCTTGTTAGGAAGAATTTTAGTGGACAACCCCCACCGTTTTTCAAATCTAGAGCAGTCACGCGCTGTCGCTGAGAGTATTTTGTAACAAAGAGTTGAATTCTCTGTGGCCCAGGGCGAGTTTCTTTGGGACCGAATAAGACCATTTGAAATTTTTTCCCGCGGCACCGAAACCCGTAATAAGTCAGATCTAACAAAACAGGCATCCCGGGATTCACGCAAAGTGTTTGACAGAATCTGCCGATTAAATTTGACTCTAATACCAAGATGGCGGTAGACGGATTTTCTCTAAATTTTTTGATGAATTTTATTGCCAAGGAACAGACAGAGACAAAAGAATGGGTTCCAAATCCAGGGATTGGATTTGTGCAACAAGACGAATTGTGCCAAGATGACATGTTTGGGCTTGTTGAATTATCAACTGTTGAAAACCAGCAAGAGCAAGTGGTAGTCAGCTCGGTGTCCGATTTCTCATTCTGGACAGCATCGGTAAAACAAATGCTATGGAAAATGGAATTTCTCGACATTGAAAACAAGCAGTTTCATTCAGAAATACACACCCTCTTTGCCAGAGTTTTAGAGGTGGAAGAGGATAATTCATCCCTTAAGAATATGTTACATGAAACTAAAGAGCAGGGAATTCTCCATCCTCCAAATGGTGCACTGCATGCAAAAATCATTGACCTTAAAAGCAAGCAAGAAATCCGACCCCAATAAGCCACCTTTAAACAAGAAACATAGACACACATCAATTCTTGGGTACATGTGGTTCAAAGGAAGGATAAAACTCCTACCCCTCTTGCAGCAGTTGAGGAGGTGATGCAAGCAAAACTTGGGGAAGAACGCCACAGATGGGTAAGAGAATTGAATCTCAAGGTGAGAGGTCTCCCCTTACCCCACCCCTCTTCGGATCCTATGGAAGTGGGGGCTAGGTCCCTTCGGGACACCCTTAGCCTCCCCAATATAGCTTTGGATAGAGCCTCGTTGGGCTATGACTCCACTCTCTTCCTCAGGTTTCAGATTGCATCTGATCGACTTTGCACCCTCAAGGCTAAGCAGAGGTTGTTTTCTCTTCCCAACAGGGTCTTCTTGGACGAGGACCTCACTCAAGCACAGGTTGTGGAACTTAAACAATCCAGAGAACAGGTTATGGCAGCACGAAAAGCAGGGAAATGGGCGGTTATCAGGAATCTCCAGGCAGTCATTCGAGACTCCTTCCCACTTGGGTGGAAACCTCGAACTGGAGGTTCCAAATGACGGGCCCGCTTGGGGAAGCGACAGGGTACAGGGATTTCTATCCATTGTTGGAATGACAATGGATATTTCTAGTCATCGTCAGGACTCTTATATGATGCTCTCGAATCAACGGACATCCTCTTTGTCACCGAGACTCATGCGAGCCTTGTTTGACCCCTCCCAGATATTGCAGGTTACTATTGGATCTCAGTTTACAAGCAGGAGATGAGGAGCTCAGGAGGGGTCAGAGCATCAAGTGGAATTACCTGTTTGGCTAGTGACTCACTCCGGAACAGAATATCTTTGGTAGTTGAAGATGAGTTTTCCAGGTTTATGTGGATTTGGATTAGCGTCAGAGTCTCTCCTCTAAGGGACATCTACATTGCAGTTTGTTACTTCCCCCCAGCGTCTTCACCATTTGTTGTCCAAATGGCTCAAATGGGGATCCCTTTATAGACTTGTACACTGACATCACCCGATACTGTGTTGTTGGGGAAGTCATCCTCCTAGGTGACTTCAATGCTCGCACTAGAGATCTCTAGATCCCTCTCCACGACTTATTAAAGGATGTATTTTGTACCTAGGGGATAGATCGAGATTCAGTGGGGCTTCACTGGATGTCAGATGATGCTTTAGGGCCCATTACAGTTTTTGGTAAATGTCTATTGCAGTTGGGGGAATCTCAAGAGTTGTTGATTCTAAATGGTCTCCCTTGTTTCCCACACTCTTGCTTTTTCACATGCCGCCCATATGGCGGGGGTGCGAGTGTA
>APFE030790060.1:4781-23171 GCA_000404065.3 Pinus taeda
ACTTTGAATTATTTCTGCATATCAGTACCATAAAATAATGAGCAAGAAAACAAACAGTCACATCAAAGAACACCAGATATAAGGTGGAAACCCAATGTGGGTGAAAACCACCTGCTGCAATATGTCTCTATCTTCTTTCAAATTAGAAACTCCTTTTACAATGGTCTTGTACTTGTGCAGTCCTTTACCAGTACGCAGGCTGCAACCTGCAGAGAGCTACAACTCTCTCTCGTTTTCCAGTCTCTCCTGGAAGGGAGCTACACCCCCCTACTTCTTTTCTTACAAGGACCACCTTTCATAAAATTTTCAAACTGGATCCATAAATATCAAATGATCATCAAGTACCAGTAAGTCACCCAGATAACCAAATCCACAATAACAGAAAACTAAACCCAAAACACCTTCTGTGGCATCTCCTGTGGCGCCTCCTGCGGCGTCTCCTGCGGCGCTTCCTGTGGCGTCTCCTGTGGCGCCTCCTGTGGCGTCTCCTGCGGCACCTTTTGTGATGTCTCCTACGGCGTCTCCTGCGGCACCTTCTGTGGCGTCTCCTGTGGCGCCTTCTGCGACGTCTCCTGTGGCGCCTCCTGCGGCGTCTCCTGCGGTGCCTCCTGCGGCGTCTCCTGCGGCGCCTCCTGCGGCGTCTCCTGCGGCGCCTCCGCACTTCCGCAGCTGCAGTGCTCGAGAGATCACCCTTCACAGATTCACTTCCCACTTCACTTTCATATAGATCGAGATTTTGAAACAATAACCCAATATTTCAGATCTTAAGATATTCAACCCAAAAGCATACACAAGCCAAATGATCTCCTTTGCTTTATATAGGCAAGCTCTTCCTCAAATCATGGACCAATACCACGGGCCAAATCCATAACAAACCAATACTATCAACTCAATACTAGGGATCAACACTTCTGTCGAGATTCCATGGTCCAAAAACCATAGGTTCAAATTCCAAGGACTAACTACCATGGACCAAAGGTAAGTTTTCCCACATGAAATAAACGTTTCTCTGCATAAAATTCCGTGAAATTTTCTCCACATGAAATAAACTTTTATAAACTTTTCTCTGCATAAAATTCCGTGAACTTTTATCCTGCGTATTTCTTAATTCCCATCATATTGAGAGCCATGCCATGGGTGATTCCATCAAGTACAACATCTGTAACATATAACCATACCAGAAACATAATGCCAACAAAAGAGATGCCATTACTTCTATGAAGGTAAAATACATGTGTCTAGACTACCTCTGTCCTAAGAAAACATCTTTTTGTATTTTTGATTAAGTTGTCAGTTTCATCATGCATATGCTTTCACTGTTCTTTATTGTGCAGGGGTGGATCAAGGAGGAGAAATGATTGGAAAAGGTTGGGAAGGTTCAGAGACAGTCTAAGGAGTCCCTAACACCCTTCCAGAGAGTTTCACAAAGTTTGGCTATCAAGAAACCTCATTTGTGAGCTTCTACAGGAAGTCTGCAGGGGTTCTACAGGATGTTCAAAGATTTCTACAGGATGTTAAAAAATTTCTACAGGATGTTTAAAAAGTGGATTTTAGAGGATGGGTGAGTGAGGGAAGATGCATGGATGGATAAGGAGGTGGGATAGGGGCCTGGAGTGACCCAGAGACTGGTGGGTGGAGTGGTGAGAAGGTGTAGAAGGCTGACTTGGCTTAAGGAAGGCTAAGGCAATGATTGAGCAAGTAGGTAGGGTTACGTGGGGAAAAGGACAGGTGGGAGACGAGGAACCTAGCTAGGAGATGGAACAGGTGGCTCAGATGAAGCTTAGGTGGATGAAAGAGTGGTGGAGATGCCCTACACGGTGTACATTCAACCGAATCAACAAAGTCTTGCAAATGATCAAAGTCCTAGCTAATCTAGTCTAACTATCAATAACATGAATGAAAAACAACTTTATTTGGAAAGAAAACCATGTACATCAACTATGCAAAGAAAAATTTCAGAGATCTAAACCCATAACTAATTTTTGCAAAGGAAAATAGTACACTAAGGATTGCATGGTCAAGCAAACTAGTGTTTTTGTTGGGGCATCACTGTTTCTTCAATTCCAGCCCCTGATCCAATAAGGATGAGGTGAAACCGAGAGCGTGGTTGTCCCTTTTCTTTGGAGCTTTTTTTGTTAGTATATTACCAAAACACCTAAAGCAATTCTATTCATAAACAATGATCTATCCAATCAACACAACTAAATCTGCCTAACAGAAATACCTTTCAAATGCATAAAGGGAAACAACGATGCATAAAGGAAAAGTAATAGTACAGAAAGGAAGCCCTAGGCTCTCAGGTTGGGCCAAAACCTGAGAGCTATGGCTCCTATAGAAAACTCAGAGTTGATATAAAATCGGACTGCTTCTCATTATCAAAAAATAGTCACAAGTCAAGAGTTATGCCAAAAATGGCTACAAGAGAACAAAGTAAAGCTAACAGCACTGTAGTGCAAAATATGCAATGGTTTCAAAAGTCCCTTATGAAGGCTAAGGCCTCAACATTTATACATCACGAGGGCCCTAGCTGGCCTCCTAAATCTATGGAACTTGGCTGTCCAAACTGTGAGTTAGACAGTCCCTTCCAAAATCTACTTGGCTGCCTTCTAGATCCGGTTTTGGTGGCCTTTGGAGCTCGGAGTTGGGGGTGAAGATCCTGAGGAAGGGTTATTTAATGCAATAGACAACCCCCCTACGAATCCTCACCTCAGGCTTGGATGTCTTCTATTTCATGATTGCTCGGTTTTGCTTCAACATGTGTCAAAAAAACCTGAAATGAGCATGTGTTAGCCACCTAGGAAGAGTGACTACCCTTATTCGTACAAATGACATAAACATACTGAAAATAATGCATAAGCTATGAAAAATGAAGGATTGAACAAGGACTGAACAAGGATAATTAGGCCAAATGAGCCCAACAAGTTACCAATTTTGGGGCTCATCATCACCCCCTGCTAAAAGGGTTGCTCATCCTCTGAGCAACTAGTCCAGCTCCTCGTCTTTCATTGATTTAATCGCCACGCTCACATCCCAGGCTTCTGAAGTAGTATCCTCCTCACTGTCATGGAATCCGGCCTTCCTTTCCACCTCTTCCCATTGCTTATGTTCTTCCTCTTCTATGCCTCCTTCTAACAATCCCAAAAGCAAGGGTGGACTTAGCTTGAGGCCTATCCAACTGGCCTGGAGGTTCTGCATAGACTTCTTGTAGAGAGGCACTCGTGCCAAGGCCTCCCTCATTCGAGTTGGAGTGTGATATTCCCTGATTTTGAGGCTGTGGGACAATGTGTTCCACCTACGGGTGCAAGCATGAACACAATTGTCCCCTAGTAATCGCTCCATATCCTCGAAGTGTGCTATGGCCTGGGCCTGCCGATCCATGTACTCTCATAAAGCCTGAGAGTTGGTTGCTAGGTGCTGGTGAGCAGATATCAATGCTGTGGGGTCCCCTCCCTCTACTCTAATCAGTAGTGGTTCATGTAGTTCTCGTTCCATGACATTCCTGACCTCAACTTCTCTCTTTTCTTCATGGTTTAACCATGAGGTCATTGCCATTAGCTGCATGTCCTCTACTGCTACGTTGGGGCCCCACGAGGTGATGTTTGGAAGGGCCAAATTATGAAGGTAAAACTTTGAAAGCTTAGCCTTATCTTCCGATGAACTGCTGTTACATAAATCCATGAATTGCTGGGGGTTTTGGATTTGGGAGATACCCCTCTGTGCCAATGCGTTGATTTGGAACTGCAGCCACTGATCCCTTAGGTATAAGCCATAGGATTTGGCCGACTGCCTACATTCCAGAGCTTCAATTGCCCAACTGGCCATGTAGGCCAGTTATGCCTCCTTTTCTTGCATCTGTTGTTTTAGGGATTGTATCTCTATACCTGCCTGCAATTCGCTTTCCTGTAGCTGCCAATTTAGTTCCTCAAGATCAGCTTGCATCCCTTCTTTTTCTTAAGATTCTGCTGAGGTGTCCTTGGTTGCTGTGTTCTCTTCTTTTCTCTGTCCCTATAGCTGTAGCTGCTGTCTAAGCAGCTCATTCTCTTCTCTTAACTTGTCTTGTTGGGAGCTTTCCACATGCCTTACTCTTGCCAACTCCCTTTGTGTTTCCTTGAGCCTTTCCTCTAGAGGCCCTATATCTGCTACCCCCTTGGATTTAGCGATCCTCATCCAAGTGTGGGTTCGTACTCTTTCTTCCTCTAGTGCTAGAAACAGTGGCACTGTGAACTTTTGAGGAATAATTTTGCCGGCCTCCAAAAAGTTATAATAAGAGCCCGGGCTGGGTTGGGGGCTTGGTTCTATGATGACATCGGTCTTCTCCTCCTCCTGTGGTGACTTGGCTACTCTTTACTCCATCTGCTCAGTTTCTTTCAGCCTAGCCAAAGTTTCCTGTAGAATAGCCTCGACATCCTGTAGAGAGGCTTCTGAGTTCAATTTCTCCATCCTTTCCCTCCATGAGGATGTTTTCTGTGTCCCCCGCTCATAAGTAAAGGATGCCTTGGAGGGGGACCTATCATTTGGTGTGGTAGGGGTATCCACATTTGTGATTGGCTCTTTTGATGGAGGCTGGGGTCTGTCAGTCTTAATCCTCACACTCCTTCTCGCTTTAAAATACAGAGGAGTCTCCCTCTTTCATTTCTCTTTTGGCTTGGGAGAGGTACTTAGGGTGGCCAGCACAGCTATTGCCTCCCTGGCTAGAATTTCAGTCGACTTCTCCTTATGTTGTCCTTCTTTTGGACTTCATGTAGAAAGTGCTGTAGTGGTTGTTTTCTGGCTTCCTGTAGAAGCCGTTTTTAAACTTCCTGTAGAAATAACCTGCTGTTTTCCTGTAGAAGTTGAGGGCATTGTTTTAGCCTGCTTGGCTGAGGGGAATTTTTCCTTTAACTTGGCTGAGGCTGCCTTAGGGGTGCCCTTACTGACTTGGACTTTCTCAGTCCTTTCTACCCTGCTCTGTAGTCTTTTCGCCCTGGGCGTTGGTGCAATTTTACCATCCCCTGTTTTGGTAGCTTGACCCTTTTCTTGTGTTCCTTTCTGTTCTTTCTTTGGTGTTTTGCCTGGGGTTTCTTGTCCTTTAACCTTCTTCTCTGCCTGAGTATGCTCCTTCTCCTCGCTACTAGAGGAAGTGAGCTCCTCGACCAAAAATCGGATGTCATCATCCTTCGACATATTCCGAAAAATTTCCCAGGAGAGAGGGACAGTGAAAGTGTGGAGTGCATCTTCCACGAGGAGCTTGATAAGCCCATGATGGGCTAGCTGGTTTGGTGTCCCCTCTCTCAGTTTGGTGGCACACTCAATCATGGACTACAGGAGGAAGTAAGGAATGCTCAATTTTTGTTCTGAGGGTAGGTCCATTTGGTGCCTGAGTTCTGTGAGAAATCGGAAATGATAGCCATACAGGATGCTAAATCACCCCTCACACGTAATATACTTCATAATTTGGAGGCTGACTTCACTCCAAGATGATTGTAGGCTAGTTCTTCGAACTCCATTCTTGTCCTCTGAAAATTGGTCCTCTGGCAAGAAGAACTCTTTTTTAGCTTTTTGACCCAACTTTCTCTCCTCCTTATCCTAGGGTACCCCCATCGGTAGATCAGTTACTTTGCTAATGAGCTGTGGGGCGAGTCTGAGGGTCAATCCTCTAAAGTTGACAACGGCCAATGTTTTTGACTTCGACTTCAGGGACCTGAGGAATTCTTCTGTAATTTCATCATCGTGACCTTGAAGCTTGTCACAGAATGACATCCAGTGTGCACGGGAAAATAAGTCCACCACCGCAGGGGTTTCCCGTAATTTCTTGGAGTCCGAAGGTTCTTTTCCAATGAACCCTCTCGGCATGGAAAAAACTCTGTGTTTGTTCACGCGTTTAAGCAGACAGGGAGTTCTATGTGTATTTCCTTCTCAGAGCATTAAAAAGATATCTTTGTGTCAATTACCCTGTGCTGAACTTGCCTGCTCATATACAGAAGGAGGACTTCGAGATTTTTCTACATAGAGCGCAGAGCTACGTCTCCATTATACACACAGTCATATAAAATTTACAATTTTTACCGGTGCCTGGATAGTGTCTCAATTTTTCTACAAGAGGGATTTTAATTCAATTGTGGAGGAAATCTCACATGTAGACCACGAAGACAATTTCAGGCAGTGATAAGAAAACGACTTTTGAATTCACAGACAGACTTGCATTCACATTTCCCTACCCCCCTCAATACGTCGAATTCACCACCTTTGGAATTATTTGCATGGGAGAGTTATGTTCAGGCCTACCTCACTGAAAATTTCCACCCTCGACGTGAACAGTCCACGCTGCTTCGTATGTTGGGTTTCCTGTAGCGCAGCTTCCTATAGAAATCGTTCTCAGCTTCTGGAGGATGTTACGGTGGTGCATGAATAGTCTGAGCGGTAGCAGGACGTTGGAATAGACCGAGAACTCGGGCTAACAACTTGCAGAGGAGGAGGACGCGTACTCGGCTGCAAAACGGTTGTGAGCGTAAATGACTGTAGTGAATCATAAGTTATTCAATCGGCCGATTTTGAAATGCTGTGGAATTCACGGTGAGGGCGTGAGCTGTCCCTGCCGATCCATTGGCCGACGTCATGGCTATCATTCCCTAGCGTGTCCCTAACCGCTGAATTCTTCCCTCTACATTCACCGCCGCCATTCCTGTCATATTGCCGCTTCTCCCCGACTGGACACTTCCCACGTGTCAATTACCCGTCTTTTCAGCATAACCAAGCCCATTTGGATCCTACGAGGCCACCTGACTGGCTGTGGTGGCCAGTTGAATGGCAACCAGACTTGTTCAATCTGTCCATTCTCACAGTCATGCACATTTAGAGTATAGCTTATGTAATTTGACGAAATAAGGTTAGGCACTTACTTGTGTGGCCGTGGACGTGGTTTTTTTTCAGGTTTCGGGACGAGGAATGCTGGATCTGCTTGTTGCTACATCGTGCACAGGTGCTGGAGCTCCTCTTCATTGGCTGTTGCTGGCTACGAGACCTTGAGACCTGTTTCCTTGGTGGTGAATGCTGCATGCACCGGTTTCGTGAGCTGTTGGTGTCTTCATGGTATGTGCTCCAGCTGGATCAACTGCTACAGGATTCCTGTAGGACATCCTGTAGCCGTTTCTCCTCCTGAGGTGCATCTTGAAATCAATGGAGTCACATTCATAGGTGAAGGGTCTTGAGGTCACCTTGACAGATAACGTGTGTGAGCCTCTACATGCTTTGTTTCCCATTTAAAAAACAAATTTTTCTTATCTGAGAAAACAGGGTCCTGGTATGACTGTGCAGGTATATTCGACCAGATGGGAGCAATGGTGGTGAAAGGAGGTGAAAAAAGTGGAGAATGGAAGAAAAGAGTGGTTGCATGCCTCCTCAACGGACTTCAAACTTCAAACCCTCCTCCATAATCGATTCTGGCCTGCCCAAGGGCTCTACAGGATGTTTCGTATAGAAATATAGAAATTCCTGTAGAAAGTCCTGTAGCTTCCTGTAGAAGGCTAAACCATGACCAGATTGTGTCCAAACCTTGGAAAAAATGAGTGTTCATTGAGGGAGTGTATGTGAGGTTGCCTGGTAGCTTGGTAGGGACCCTTGTCCTTGAGTTGAGAGGCCTGCTTTTTGCATTGTGTTCCTGCAACCTGCAACAATTTCCAGAGATTAAGCTTGTTTGTTTTTCCTCTGTTTCTTCCTTTTTTTTTTTTTCTCTTTTTTTTCTTTTTTAAGAGACAGCAGGAGCGCCTCAATGAGGTTTTCACCCCTACTATCTGCCTTGGGTGCCTCAGAGAGGTTTTCACCCAAGGATCTTTTTGTTCCAATTCTTTTTCAGAGAGACAACAGGAGAACCTCAATGAGGTTTTCACCCCTACTATCTGCCTTGGGCGCCTCAAAAAGGTTTTCACACAAGGATTTTTTTTATTGCATTTTTTTTTGATATATAATGATGCTTAGGGTGTGCCCAAAATAGAGGCAGAACCCTTCTCTATGACCAGCACTGATTTTTCCACAGTTTTGATGAACTCTTGCCTCGAAAGAGGTTTCTTGTAGATCTTTAGTCGATGCCCATTGACAAGCATGGGGATGGCTTCTTCATCAATAGTCTGGATAAGGACAGAACCATTTTCATTACACTTTTCCACTACATATGGTTCTAGCCATCTTGTCCTCAACTTCCCTTTGAAATCCTTATGTTTGGAATCATACAACAACGCCTAATCTCCCGACTGAAATTGTTTGTCATTGAGGTGCTGGTCATGCCATATCTTCCTCTGAAGTTGAACAAATTCTTAGTGGAGGAGGGCCTACATATGGTATTCATCTAACCCATTTAGCTGCAATAACCTTTCTGATTGAGCATGGCTGAGATCTAGGTCCAGTTGATTTGCCAGCCTCAATGTGTTGTACTCAAACTCGATTGACAGCAAAGCTCTCTTCCCATTGACCAACTCATAAGGTGTGAAACTGGTTGTGGTCTTCCAAGTGGTGTTGTAGGCCCAAGTGGCCTCAACCAGGTGATCTGCCCAATCCTTTCTACTGCTGCTCACTACCTTAGTCAAAATCCCTTCTAATTCTCTATTGGTGACTTCCACTTGCCCATTTGCTTGAGGATGATATGGGGTGGAAGGCCTATGCTTGATCTTGTGATGAGCAAGCAAGTCTTAAATCAAGTTGGAGGTGAACTGGCTTCCTTGATCGGTGACTAACTCTCTTGGGTAGCCAAATTTGTAGAAAACTTTTTCTCTTAAAAACTCAGCCACCTTTTCTTCTGTTGTCGCTTTGATTGCCTTGGTTTCTGCCCACTTTGTCAGATAGTCTACGCACACAATGATGTAAGACCTTTGCCTTGAAGGAGGGTTGATAGGACCCACAAAATCCATACCCCACTTCTCAAATGGCTCAAGAGTCACTTGAGGTTGGAGAGGCATTTCGTCCCTTGGATTCGGTTTCCCCATCCTTTAGCATCGGTCACATTGGCTGATATATCTTCTAACATATTGATGAAGAGTGGGCCAATAGTAGCCTGCCTGTAGAATTTTGAAGGCAGTCCTCTTGGCTGCAAAATGTCCTCCACAAGGCCCACCGTGACAGGTTAGGAGGATGTCAAAGACTTCCTCCTCCCTTACACAATGCCTTAAGATCTGATCAGGGCCAAGTTTGAACAGGTTGCCCCTGATCCAAGTGAATGAGGCACTCTTCCTCACAATTCCACTCTTGTCCTTTGAGGATAGATGCGGCGGGAACTGTGTTGAGACCAGATAGTTTGCTATATCAGCAAACCATGGGGAGAGTACTAAGATAGCAAACAGATGTTCATCTGGCATCTGGTCATCCACTGTTCCTTCTTCACCTGCAGGCAAATCCAATCAAGACAAGAAGTCAGCAACAACATTTTCTTTACCTGGTTTGTCAACAATAGTCAAATCAAACTGCTGCAACAAAAGTAACCATCTAATAATACGAGCATTCACATCGAGCTTATTCATTAAATATCTAATTGCAGCATGGTCAGTATGTACAAATGTTTGATAGCTAGTGATGTAGTGTCGGAACTTGTTCAGGGAATGGACCACGACCAGGAACTCTTTCTCAGTTACCGTATAATTCATTTCTGCCTTGGATAAGTTTTTGCTGACAAAGTATATGGAATATGGAAGTTTTTCTTCAACTTGTCCTAAGGCTTCCCCTATGGCTTTGTTCAAGGCATCAGTGTGGATGTGGAAAGGTAGGGCCCAGTTTGGGCCTCTCAAAATTGGGGCAGACACCAACTTATCCTTTAATTCATTCAGAGCTCTCTGGCAGTCATGAGACCATTTAAACTCAACATATTTTTCTAAGAGGCCAAACAATGGTGAGGCTAGCTTACTAAAGTCTTTAATGAATCTTCTATAATATCCTAATAAGCCTAAGAAACTCCGAACATATCTTACCTTCTGAGGAGGTGGAACCTTTTTGATGATAGCAATTTTACTGGGATCCACCTGTAATCCTTGGCGAGAAACGGTATGACCTAACATAGTCCCTTTAGCCATCAGGAATTCACATTTTTCAGGGCTGAGGGATAGGTTCATCTAAATGCACTTGCTCAAAACTTTTCCCAGGTTGGACAAGGCTTCTTGGAAGCTATACCCGTAAGGAGTAAAGTCATCCATATAGATTTCCACCGAATCATGGACCAACTCGACAAAGATGCTTAATACAACTCTCTATAAAGTGGCAGGGGCATTACACAGCCCAAAGGGAAAGATGCGGTAGGCAAAGGTACCCCATGGACAAGTGAAGGTGGTCTTATCTTGGTCCTCTAGGCTGATTTGGATCTGATTATACCCGCTGAACCCATCTAGGAAAGACAAAAACCTCTTCCCTGCCAGTCCATCCAACACTTGATCTATGAAAGGTAAAGGGAAGTGGTCTTTCTTGGTGGCTTTGTTAAGTTCCCTATAGTCCACACAGATTCTCCATTTCCCATTTTTCTTGGGTACCAACACCAGAGAGAAACCCATTCGCTATCCGAGATGGGGTAGATGAATCCTGCATCCAACAATTTTTGCACTTCTTCTTTAACAATGTCCTTGAGGGCTGGATTCATTCTCCTCTGACGTTGCCTGATTGGTTTACATTCCTACTTAATGTAGATATGATGGGTACAAACCAAGGGATGGATTCCCTTCATTTCCTTGTAGCTCCAGGCAAAAGCCTCCAAATGGCGGGTCAAGAGGCTACATAGCTCCTTTTCCTGAGAGGGAGAGAGAGAGGAGCTGATATTTAAAGTCCTCTCAGGGCCAAACTCCACATTCTTAATTCTGGGAGTGGTCGGATCAGTCGCACATAGGTCCACTAAAGCATTGGCTTGGGTATCTTACACCAACTCTTCCAAGGATAGTGCACCCGGGGGAGGATTTTGGATTAAGTTCCCAATCAAATCATCCTCGGTTTGAGGGCCTCCCCTGGTGGCCTTTACCGTGCATAATGGTGCAGAGTAGACCTCATCCTGTTCTCCTTCTTCCATCCAGAGGGGTAAGTCATGTTCTAGCAGAGGTTGGGCAGGAGGGTATAGGACCAGCTGTTTGGACATTGGCCTATTTTTGATGGTCATGCTTCCGGCTCAACAGCTGATGTAAGCATCTGCAGTAGCCAGCCAGGGCCTTCCCAAAATGAGGGGATATCCAGTGAGTTTTCCCTTTGGCTGAAGGAACAAGAATTCCGCAGGATACTCCCAGGAGTTGACAGAGACCAAGACATCCTCCATGATCCCTTTGGGAGTCACGGTGGAGCAGTCTACCAATTGCAGCATTGTCGAGGTCTTCCTTAAGGAACTTTGAAGGTTGAGCTTAAGCATGGTGTCCCTGGTCATCACATTAATGGCGGCCCCTAGATCAATCAAGGTGTGGGTTATGATGGTGCCATTGATGTGTACATCAACTATAAGGCTCCCAGGGTCCAAATACTTTGGAGAGATTACTTGCCCCAACATGAGATCAGACAGTTGTCCTATGACATTGATGGTTGAGGCATATTTCTTTCACCTGCCTGGGTGCCTGAAACACTTCTCCTTAATCAATTTGTTGTATATCAGTACATCTTTTATGGTCTGGAGGCAAAATGGGAGGAGGAGTGTTGTATTGGGGCCTCCACCTCGGTTGAGGTGCATTCCATTGAGGTTGTGGCTGGGCATGAGAGTGAAACGAGTGAGAAGGAGGTTGAGTGTGGTATGGAGATGGATAAGACCACGGAGGAGGTGCGGACCAGGAAGGATGAGCAGGGGGCCCCCAGGAAGGTATATGAGCAGATAAGTTGGGGTTATAATAAGCTTGGGATGTCCCTTGCATCCCCTGCTGGTAAGGTCTGGGTCCATGTGGCCTCCTTTGGTTGAGGAAGTAGAGAGGTTCAGTAGCCACCTCAGTCCCTAGGTACATGGCTTTAAATCCAAGCAAGGTAGGGCATTGGTTGGTAGGGTGGTCTTCCTCACAAACAAAACATACCTCTACTGAGTGCAATGGGCACTCATTCTTGGGATGCTTCCTCGTGCATCTAGGACAAAAAATGGCCAAATCCCTCTTAGCATCTTCTTTCTTTTGCTGAATTCGGAAGGTATCAAGTTGCATGGAAATAGTCTGTCTCATTTCACTCTTGAGGTCTTCCATCTGGTTAGTAAACTCATGCTTGGAGAAAGAGGTACTAGCTGAAAGATGATTCCCCCTACCTCTCTTCCGGGCCGCCCTAGAATGGTTTCTAAACACGGTCTTTATGTCCTCATAAGGTAGTTGGTAGATGTCTCCTCCAGCCAACATGTTAAGGGTATCTAGAAGGTCTTCAGGGACTCCTCAGAGCAGAACCAACTTTAGAGATTCCGGGTCAAGTGTGCACTTGGCCCATTTATAACTGAGTTGGAACCATTCCTCGTAGTCTTCTAAAGATTCATCACTTCCCATGGTCATCTGAAAGATTTCTCCCTTAGTTTCCTTGGATCTACAGTAGTCCTGGTACTTGGTATTGAAAGCTTGCTGCATCTGAGCCCAAGTGGTGATATTGTTTCTAGGTAACCCCATGAACCAGCATAATGCCGCGTCCTTGAGGGTAGAGGGAAAGAGTTTCAGCTTTTTCTCATCCTCAGCATAGTCATAAGTTCGACAAAGGACAACAAACTCAAATAGGAGGGTATCAGGGTCTTCAGTAGTCAGTCCATGGAAGTGAGGTAGAGCAGAGGGACTTATGTTTTTCATTTTCATGTCTCCATTGGTCTCTCAGATGGGAAAGGCACCTTCTATTCTCTCATCTTCTCTTCTACCATTTCGGTTTTCAGCCATGGCTTCAAATGGAGTGTTCTCTAACTCTTCTTCTATTATAGAATCTTCGTATATCTCGGGAGGTTCACCTGGCTCACTGTCACCAGAGAAGAAAGAAGGTTGACTCGGTGATGTGGTGGGGGTGTTGGGTAAGAATTTGCCAGTTTTATCTCTGTTCCTACGAGGCATGAAATGGAAAGACTTTTGATTGCTTTTGCTTTTTTCTCTGTTGGTACTTGCAAAACTAAAATAGATTGAACTGCAACTAACTATCTTGCTGAAATGAAAATGCGGAATTGAAATGGAAGTAGGAAAGGACTAGTTTATTTTACTCAAATGAAATTGCAGGAATGAAGTGCTAAGCTACGCTTGCGGAATTGAAATTGCGGAATTGAAATGCTAAGCTACGCTTGCAGAATTGAAATTGCGAAATTGAAATGCTAATCTACGCTTGCAGAATTGAAATTGCGGAATTGAAATGCTAATATATGAAAGCAGGAAATGTATATTGTACTTTTGTAGAAATGAAATTGCAGAATGGAAATGAAATAAAGTACTTAGTAGAAGGTTGTAGGAGAAAATAGAAGAAAAGAAACAATCACAAATACTTTGACACTTCCCCGGCAACAGCGCCAAAAAGATGGTGGGCTCCAGTATTGCAGCAATAATGATGCAACTCCTGGGACTCCCTTCTTTACTTTTATCAACCCGGGTCTTCGTAACAAACTTGGAAGCGATGTTGTTGTATGCACAAGTACTAGCTCTTGTCGCAACTGTCACTTGGTTAGCTGGCACAAGTCCGCTAGGAGCTTAAGCCAACTTCTATGAGCTCTTAGAAGAAGCTTTGTAATTGATGGATGAAAACTAACTCGAAGAAATCTAATCTATTTGCGAAAAGAGATTGAGAATATGAAGGAAAGCGCAAACCCTAGCAAACCCTAATTCTACCAGCTAGTCCTACTGATGCAAAGATGAGCATGCAAACTTCTGAAAGAGATGCCATTACTTCTATGAAGGTAAAATACATGTGCCTAGACTAGCTCTGTCCTAGGAAAACATCTTTTTGTAATTTTGATTAAGTTGTCAGTTTCATCATGCATATCCTTTCACTATTCTTTACTATGCAGGGGTGGATCAAGGAGGAGGAATGCTTGGAAAAGGTTGGGAAGGTTCAGAGAGGGTCTAAGGAGTCCCCAACACCCTTCCAGAGAGTTTCACAAAGTTTGGCTATCAAGAAACCTCATTTGTGAGCTTCTACAGGAAGTCTGTAGGGGTTCTACAGGATGTTCAGATATTTCTCCAGGATGTTCAGAAATTTCTACAAGATGTTTAAAAAGTGGATTTTAGAGGATGGGTGAGTGGAGGGAAGATGCATGGATGGATAAGGAGGTAGGATAGGGGCCTGGAGTAACCCAGAGACTGGTGGGTGGAGTGGTGAGAAGGTGTAGAAGGCTGACTTGGCTTAAAGAAGGCTAAGGAAATGATTGAGCAAGTAGGTAGGTTTACGTGGGAAAAAGGACAGATGGGAGACGAGGAACCTAGCTAGGAGATGGAACAGGTGGCTCAAATGAAGCTTAGGTGGATGAAAGAGTGGTGGAGATGCCCTGCACGGTGTACATTCAACCGAATCAACAAAGTCTTGCAAATGATCAAAGTCCTAGCTAATCTAGTGTAACTATCAATAACATGAATGAAAAACAGCTTTATTTGGAAAGAAAACCATGTACATCAACTATGCAAAGAAACATTTCAGAGATCTAAACCCATGACTAATTTCTGCAAAGGAAAACAATACACTAAGGATTGCATGGTCAAGCAAACTAGTGTTTTTGTTGGGGCAACACTGTTTCTTCAATTCTAGCCCCTGATCCAATACGGATGAGTTGAAACCGAGAGTGTGGTTGTCCCTTTTCTTTGGAGCGTTTTCTGTTATTATCTTAACAAAACACCTGAAGCAATTCTATTCATAAACAGTGATCTATCCAATCAACACAACTAAATCTTCCTAACAGAAATACGTTTCAAATGCATAAAGGGAAACAACGATGCATAAAGGAAAATTAACAGTACAGAAAGGAAGCGCTAGGATCTCAGGTTGGGCCCAACCCTGAGAGCTATGGATCCTATAGAAAACTCGGAGTTGATATAAAATCAGACTGCTTCTCATTATAAAAAAATAGTCATAAGTCAAGAGTTATGCCAAAAATGGCTACAAGAGAACAAAGTAAAGCTAACAACACTATAGTGCAAAATATGCAATGGTTTCAAAAGTCCCTTACGAAGGCCGAGGCCTCAACATTTATACATCACGAGGGCCCTAGCTGGCCTCCTAAATCTATGGAACTCGGCTGTCCAAACTGTGAGTTAGACAGTCCCTTCCAAAATCTACTTGGCTGCCTTCTAGATCTGGTTTTGGTGGCCTTTGAAGCTGGGAGTTGGGGGTGAAGATCCCGAGGAAGGGTTATTTAATGCCATAGACAACCCCCCTACGAATCCTCACCTCAGGCTTGGCTGTCTTCTAGCCCATGATTGCTTGGTTTTGCTCCAACATGTGTCAAAAAAACCTAAAATGAGCACGTGTTAGTCACCTAGGAAGAGTGATTACCCTTATTCGTACAAATGACATAAACATATTGAAAATAATGCATAAGCTATGAAAAATGAAGGATTGAACAAGGACTGAACAAGGATAATTAGGCGATATGAGCCCAACAAGTTACCAATTTTGGGGCTCATCAGAGAGTTTATTTTTTAACGAGCTTGAACTCTGTGACAACATTGCTCGCTAGTCGTATGATAGAAATGTCCCATTTGAGATGCTATTTTGAAGTGGCTTACATCTCTAAAGCTTTTCCATGGATCCTTTCTTTATGCAAGTTAGGAAGCGACTAGCCTTACGAGTTTAAAGGGTTAGAGATCCTACAAATTTGAAAAATAAATAGCCGCTCCTCACTTGCATGTGGAAAGGTTTGCATGCCCCCAAGTATAGAGAACAATTTCCAGGTTACCAAGAAAGTTTTATAAGCGTAGCAGATAAAATTCTTTCTCGGCGATGTCTATCGAAACAGACAAAGGGGAGCGTTATCGCCCACCATAACCTTAACGAAGGTATCTTATTCCAGTTTGTTCCCATTTTCCTGTGAGGATGGGTTTGCCAGACTAGTCTTATATCCCTCGCAGAAATCAACTCTATACCCAAGGTTTTCCTGCCGAAACAGACCAGGGTGCATGCCCCTTGGGTTTCCGTCACATCTTCCTGAATCACTCGTACTCGTCAGGTGGACGGACTGGAGACCGATGAGACATTTCTTGCGTGAAAAGACTATTCAGGGATGGCATTTGACTATTTGCGATGTGTGAACCGAGGAATGACATTGGGTCTATGAGCTTGACCATTCTGCCTTCGTGTGGAAAACACATTACTCTAAAGAGTGAGGAGACGACGGCTCCCATGCAATAAATATAGTCACATCCAAGGATTATATTGTAATCTAAAGGTCCTTGAACTACCATAACGTTCATGTGAACAGTTTTCCTTCTCAAAGTAATGGGCACATTTGGAAGGATCCCTAAAGGTCGACTAGTTCCTTTGTCGAAGCCTGTTAGATTTCTCATTTCAGGCAAAAGCGATGGCGAACCAAGCGCTTTCCAAGCAATTGAGGAAAGGATACTCTCAGAAGCCCCTTCATCAATGATGGTACCAACCATGACCATTTTGTAATCTTGCACAATAATTCTGAATGGTACACTGGCTGGTAAACGGGGTCTGCCTAGTAGATTCCAGTCAAAGGAAACCACTAGGTTGCTTGGTGGTGGGACCGAATAGACGGCCGGGTATGACTCTGATGAACTTCCTTCCTGCAGTAAAGGAACGAGAGGACTGCCCCAAAGCTCATTGAAGTCGGTGTTGATTAAAAGAATTTGAACGGTGTCGTTCTCTTTCTCTTCAGTGATGGAATTGTTCGAAGATGAACACTCTGAAGGCAATACCGGGTCAACTGCCGTATCGACCCTTTGACTTTCGTCTGGTATGGATTCCAAAGGTTCATTTTCAACGATAGGTGCTTCAGCTGATCATAAGGATGGGCCAGCCGAATTTTTAACCGGTGGAGGACTCAGCAAGAGTTTTTGATATCTAGGAGGAAGTCGTAACGGTGAAACCAGATGATTATCTAAAACTCTTTTAGCCTCTTCAAGGAAGGGACAATGGTGGATGGCGTGATCACCTTCACACAACTTACAAGGAAGTTTAGGATTCCTTTTCTGTCCATGTGCTTCACTTTCACTGGTTGACGGTGAGCATTCAACATGATTTCCATAGGTTGATGCTACCGGATGGTGAAAATGAGGAGACTAGTCCCGTAAGATCCGAGGGATGCAGGGAAAATCTTGGTGATAGTGGTCTCCATTGTAAATGACGCAAGGAGATTTAGGTTTTGACTGTGTGGTGTGTGGATTTTTGCTAGACAATACTTGGTTGTTCCCTTTCGATTTTGGTTCCTTTTTCTTCTTTTCCTTTTTCTCTTTCTGCTTCTTCTTCTTCTCCGTTACTTGACTTTTAGCTTTAACGACTTTGTCAAGTGAAGAGGAAGGAGGAGAAGGAGAATTATATGAAGTATAAGGTTGGGAAGCAACTCTAGTGTCGTCTAGTTGCTGGTTAGACTGTTCAGGAATTGTAGGATTCTGAATGACAGAGGTAGAGAAGAGCCAGACTGGAAAACCAATTTTCAATCCTGGAAGTGACAAAGTGGCCATATGGGGTGAACCAACATCTCCCCTAGATAGGAAGGGACTAGAATTTCCTTCACGGGGAAATCCTTGGTTGGTAGACTCCATTTCTCAACTTGAAGATCAATGGGGGAATTTGTGACGTTATTCCAATTTAAAATAAATTTTTAGACGCCTGGACACAACCTGTTTTTTCAATTTTAAAGAGTCGAGAAAAAACAAAAGATGACTCTAGTCGCCTTCAATTTTTATTGAGCTTGAAGTGACAAGCGCTTAGAGGACCTTTTCCTTTAAGGAGTCTGAAAAGAAGCAAAATGGACTTCTTTGGAGATCTAGGCAGAGAGGATTACCAAACCAATCATAAAACTACAGAATACTTTTTACGGTATGGCAGTCAGTCTTCCCGAACGCTGTGTTCAGTGCATTACGATCGATAGGACGATAGACACAGCTTCCTAAGGATAAAGGATGCAGCCTATAGTGGTCTCCCAATATATACGTGATGGTACGTGGGAGCACAAGTCCGTACTGGCACTTGCTGTCTCAGAGTGGAGGAATCACCCAACCAACATTGAAAGCAACAGTTACCAGGCTTTATGACACCGGAATACGTCTCTAGCCTAGACCTCTATATGTTGCATTAAGTTCCAAAGCGTTGTTAGATTCATTGAGATTTATTTTAAGTTGATCTTGCTTAGCAGTTTGCCTTCCAAGTTCACCATGTGATGTATGTAAAATTCCTAAATGCAGTCTAAGATGACAAACAGACGTTTTATCTTCTTTCAGCAATGAAAATCCTAGCTACTAAGGGGAAGAAAGTCAAGCATCTTTTCTTCATAGAGCACAGAGCACACGCTAATATGCACAGTCCTAAATC